>PITA01017407.1:15036-43525 GCA_004023965.1 Spilogale gracilis | reverse complement strand
GATGAAGTCCCAGAAGTTCATTTGCTCTTTTGTCTCCTTTGCCTTTGGAGGTGTGTCTTGAAAGAAGTTGCTGTGGCCGATGTCAAAGAGGTTACTGCCTATGTTCTCTTCCAGGATTTTGATGGATTCCTGCCTCACGTTGAGGTCTTTCATCCATTTCAAATTTGCCTTTGTGTGTGGTGTAAGAGAATGGTCTAGTGTCATTCTTCTATACGTAGCTGTCCAATTTTCCCAGCACCATTTATTGAAGAGACTGTCTTTTTTCCGCTGGATATTTTTTCCTGCTTTGTCAAAGATGATTTGACCATAGATTTGTGGATCCATATGTGGGCTCTCCACTCTGTTCCATTGGTCTATTTCTCTGTTTTTGTGCCAGTACCATGCTGTCTTGGTAATCACAGCTTTGTAATAAAGCCTGAAGTCCGGTAACAAGATGCCCCCAGCTTTGCTTTTCTTCTTCAGCAATTCCTTAGCAATTCGGGGTCTTTTTTGGTTCCATATAAATTTTTGGATTGTTCGTTCCAATGCTTTGAAGATGTTGGTGGAATTTTGATTGGAACGGCATTGAAAGTATAGATTGCTCTGGGCAGTATAGACATTTTGACAATGTTTATTCTGAATGTTTGGTCTGAAGTTCTCCGTTTTGATGGGGTCTTTGTCTGATTTGGGGATTAGAGTAATGCTGGCTTCATAGAAAGTGTCTGGAAGTTTTCCTTCCATTTCTGTTTTTTGAAAGAGCTTCAGGAGAATAGGTGTTCTTTTTTCTTTGAATGTTTGGTAGAATTCCCCAGGGAATCCATCTGGTTTTGGGCCCTTGTTTTGGGGGAGGTTTTTGATCACTGCTTCAATCTCATTTCTAGATATAGGTCTATTCAAATTGTCAATGTCTTCCTGTTTCAGTCTTGGAAGTTTATGGGTTTCAAGGAATGTATCCATCTCTTCTAGGTTGTTAAACATATTGGCATATAATTGTTGATACTAATTTCTGATGATTGTTTCTATTTCTTTGGTGTTAGTCATGATCTCTCCTCTTTCATTCATGATTTTATTAATTTGGGTCTTCTCCCTTTTCTTTTGGATTAGTTTGGCCAATGGTTTATAGATCTTATTGATTCTTTCAAAAAACCAGCTTCTAGTTTTGTTGATGCGTTCTACTGTATCTCTAGTTTCTGATTCATTCATCTCTGCTCTAATCCTAATTATTTCCCGTCTTGTGTGAGGGGTTGGTTTAATTTTTTGTTGATTTTCCAGTTCTTTAAGGTGTAATGAGAGTTGGTGTATTCGGGATTTTTCAATTTATTTGAGTGAGGCTTGGATGGCTATGAATTTCCCCCTTAGGACGGCCTTTGCTGTATCCCATAGGTTTTGGATCGATGTATCTTCATTCTCATTGGTTTCCATGGAGTGTTTCAGGTCTTTTTTGATTTCCTTGTTGATCCACAGATTCTTGAGCAGGATCGTCTTTAACTTCCAAGTGTTTTTCTTCTGAACTTTTTATGGTGGTTGAGTTCCAGTTTCATGGCATTGTGGTCAGAAAATATGCAGGGAATAATCTCAACCTTTTGGTATGGGTTGAGCCCTGATTTGTGACCTAGTATGTGGTCTATTCTGGAGAAAGTTCCATGTGCACTCGAGAAGAATGAGTATTCTGGTGTTTTAGGGTGGAATGTTCTGACGGTATCTATGAGATCCATCTGGTCCACTGTGTCATTCAAGGCTCTTGTTTCTTTGTTGATTTTCTGTTTAGCCGATCTGTCCATTGCTGAGAGTGGTGTGTTAAGATCTCCTACAATTAATGTATGTGTATCAATATGACTCTTTATTTTGCTAAACAGTTGGCTTATGTAGTTGGCTGCTCCCATGTTGGGGGCCTAAATATTTACAATTATTAGATATTCTTGGTGTATAGACCCTTTGAGAATGATGTAGTGTCCTTCTTTGTCTGTGACTACAGTCTTTAGATTAAAATCCAATTTGTCTGATATGAGAATCGCTACTCTGGCTTTCTTTTGGGGTCTGTTGGCATGAAAGATGGTCCTTCATCCCCTCACTTTCAATCTGGAAGTGTCTTTGGATTCAAAATGTGTCTCTTGTAAACAGCATATGGATGGGTCCTGTCATTTTATCCAGTCTGCAACCCTGTGCCTTTTTATTGGAGCATTTAGGCCATTCAAATTGAGAGTGATTATTGATAGATATGTTTGTATTGAACTCATGTTGCCTGTGAAGTTCATGTTTCTATAGATTACCTCTGTAAATTTCTGTTCTGTGTCATTCTTGGGTTCATTTCTCTTTTATAGAACCCCTCTTAGTATTTCTTGTAGTGCTGGCTTGGTGGTTGCATAATCTTTTAGACTTTGGTGGTCCTGGAAGCTCTTTATTTCTCCATTCATTCTGAAAGTCAACCTTGCTAGATACATTATCCTTGGTTGCATATTTTTTTCATGTAATTTCCTGAATATGTCTTGCCAGCCCTTTCTGGCTTTCCAGGTTTCTGTGGAAAGGTCTGACGTTAATCTGATGGTCCTCACTCTAGAGGTAAGGGATCGCTTTCCTGTAGCTGCCCTTAAGACATATTCTTTGGTTTTATGATTCACGAATTTCACAATTGTGTGCTTGGAAGTTTTTCTGGCCTCATTGATCTTGGGAGGGGGTGTCCTCTATGCCTCTAGGGCATGAACATTTGTTTCATTCCCCATATTTGGGAAATTTTCATCCATGATTTGTTCAACAATATTTTCTAGGCTTCTCTCTCTCTCAACTCCTTCGGGGATTCCAATAATTCTGATATTGGAGCATTTCATGGCATCATTTATTTCCCTTATTCTGTTTTCATGGGATTTTAGCTGTTTGCTCTAAGACTTCTCTTGCTCTGCCTTCTTAATCCATCTGTTTTCTAAATCACTGATATGATCTTCAGCTTCACTTACTCTAGCTGTTAGCATATTTAAATTAGATTGCATCTCATTAATAGCCTTTCTGACCTCAGCTTTCACTTCTGTTATTATGGCTTCCATTTTGAGACTAATGTTCTTTTCCAAATTATCCATTGCTCAGATGATTGCTGCCCTGAATTCCATTTCTGTCATATTGTTTATGTTCATTTCCAGTAATTCTGTGACCGGGGTTGCAGTTTCAGTGTTCTTTTTCTGTTGGATGTTCCTCCTCCGAGTCATTGTGGCAAGGAGTGGTTGAGGGGGTGTATAGCTAAATATATCAGCCACTATCCAGGTGAATTGGTCGCTGGAAGGTTTTGGAGCAATCAGAAGTCACAACTGAAAAGGAAGAAGAAAGAAAAAAGAAAAAAGAAAAAGGAGGAAAGGAAGCAAGAAAAGAAACCCCAGCCAGAGTGGGACCCAGTGGTAGGATTTATATGGTACAAAACTGTTACAGGGTAAAGAAAAGTGCTATCAAGGGTAAATGAAGAGATCAAAAAGTGAATCCCAACCTCGATGACCCCCAAGACCAGTATTTATATAATATAAAAGCAGAAACAGTTACACAGAAACACTGACAGACTAGAGTGGGAAGGTGAGGGCTCTTTGTGGGCAAGGAAGGTGTTTCAGATCCTCCCGGGTTTGTCTTGTTATTATTTTTGGAGGAGCCCACTTTCAAAAGATATAGGGAGATTATAACTGGTTGTATATAGGGGTATTATTGAATAGGGATGTAGGATTACCTTGAAGCTTATAACTATATGTATATGTAAAAGATAAAATAAAGGAAAGAAGAGAGAAGAAAGGGAAAAACAGATAAAACAAACAAGGAAACAAGAGGCAACAACAACAACAGAAAACACAGGAATGTGTTTGAAAAAATTTCAAGGTAAATAATTGTTATGGAGTGTTGTATTGAGTATCACGTTGTGATAAATAGTGGGTTAAAAATTAAAAGAACAAAAACCATGAGAATGAATTTTTAAGTTTAAAATGGAAACTTTAAAAGTAAAAATAGAAAAAAATTAAAAAAGCAAATAAGGTGAAAAAGTGTATCAATAAAGTGTACAGCTTTGGGGACAGTACCAGGAGTTTAATAAGTTGCTTCCCCCCCTCCATGTTGGGGTTTTTCAGTTTGAGTGTTGTTCTCCTGTGCTTCTGGCTTGCCTTCTGGGGGCAGGGCCTGCCGCGCTGTTTTCATTCCCTTCTACCTGGGCTGCGTTTCTCTGCCCCCTTGCTAGAGACTGGTCTCCATGGTAACCAGGTTGTCAGGGTACAGCTCTCTTGGGGGGGTTGTTCTTTTATGGCCTTTTTCAGCTGCTGAGGAATACAGGTTGGAGCAAGGTGTCTGCACCCAGACCTCCTTCTCAGAGAGAGTTCCTAACCAGAGAGAGGCCCTGCACCGCCTCCCCCTTGGCTGCCTGTCACAGCCAGGCAGGCGCAGATGCTGGATTGATTTCTGTCCAAAGCCCCCGCTTGTCGTTTTGCTCCTGCACCACGAAACCGCAACTGATTTTGGGTTGCACGACCTTGTCTGTGCCCCGGGAGGCTGTGTGGCCCCCAGGCGGGAGGGACTGAGGACCCATGGTCCTGTGCAAGTCTGAAAAATCACCTTCCCTGGTGGGGTCCGTGCCTGACCCACGGGGTGGAGAAAAGCAGCGGAGGAACGGGGCAAGAAAACAAAAGAAAGCGGCGGAAAAATAGACTCCGTGCCACCGGTTTCGACGAGTTCCTTCGCGCAGCACGGGGCACTCTTTTTCTCTGCTTCCCTGGTTTCAGCGGCGGAAAGATTGACTCCAAACTGCTGGCCTCTCCGAGTTCCCTCGCGCCAGCAGGGCACTCCCTCTCCCTGCAGATCCCTGTCTCTCCAGCTGCAGAGGCAGAAAAACAGAGTCCGTGCTTCTGGCTCTGCCACATTCTGGGCTCTGCCTCACCCCGAATCAGACTGTAATCTGCTGTTGTTCCCCGAACACAGAGCACTTTTGTGCTGGGGATTTGCTTCCAATGGTTCGGCTCTGCGGGCTTCCTCCCCCACACCCCTTGTCTCTGGGGGTAACCCTCCAATCGCTCTCATTTGTTTCTACCTCTTTGCCAATGGTCCTTGTCCCCTGTGGTGATCCAGAAGTGCGAAATATCACAATTCAGGCTGATTTCATGGGTGCTCTCAGTGTTCCTGTAGTGTTTTTTGCAGGAATTGAGCTCACTTTAGGGGACTCCCCGAAGTGCGGTCACCTGGCCTTCCACCATCTTCCCGGAACCTCTGTTTATTATTTTTTAATGTTACATTAGTCATCATACAGTAGGTCATTAGTTTTTGATGTACTGTTCCAAGATTCATTGTTTTTGTAGAACACCCAATACTCGATGCTCTCCTTAATACACACCACTGGGTCAACCCATCCCCCCTTCTCCTCCCTCTAAAACCCTCAGTTTGTTTCTTTGAGTCCACAGTTTCTCATGGTTTGTCTTCCCCTCTGATTTACCCCCTTCATTTTCCCCTTTCTTCTCCTAATGTCCTCCATGCTATACCTTATGTTCCACAAGTAAATGAAACAATATGATAATTGACTTTCTCTGCTTGACTTATTTCATTCAGCATGATCTCCTTCAGTTCTGTCTATGTTGATGCAAAAGCTGGGTATTCATCCTTTCTGATGGCTGGGTATTGTTCCATTGTGTATATGGATCACGTCTTCTTTATCCATTTGTCTGTTGAAGTGCATCTATGCTCTTTCCACAGTCTGGCTATTGTGGGCATTGCTGCTATGAACATTGGGATGCATAAGGCCCCTCCTTTTCACTACATTTGTATCTTTGGGGTAAATACCCAGTAGTGCAATTGCAAGGTCATATGATAACTCTATTTTTAATTTTTTGAGGAACCTTTTCACTGTTTTCCTAAAGTGGCTGCACCAACTTGCATTCCCAACAACAGTATAAGAGGGTTCCCCTTTCTCCATATCCTCCCCAACGTTTGTTGTTTCTTGCCTTGTCAATTTTTGCCATTCTAACTGGTTTTAGGTGGTGTCCCAATGTGGTTTTGATTTGAATTTTCCTGATGGCTAATGGTAGTGAACATTTTTCTTGTGTCTGTTAGCCATTTTTATGGAAAAGTGTCTGTTTGTGTCTTCTGCCCTTTTTTTTTTTTGGGTGTTGAGTTTGGGAAGTTCTTTACAGATCCTGGATATAAGCCTTTTGTCTATAGTGTCATTTGCAAATATCTTTCCCCACTCCATGGGTTGTCTCTTTGTTGACTATTTCCTTTGCTGTGCAGAAGCTTTTTATCTTGATGAAGTCCCAAAAGTTCATTTTCACTTTTGTTTCCTTTACCTTTGGAGATATATCTTGAAAGAAGTTGCTGTGGCTGATGTCAAAGAGGTTACTACTTATGTTATCCTCTAGGATTTTGATGGAGTCCTGTCTCATATTGAGGTCTTTCATGCATTTTGCATTTATCTTTGTGTATGGTGTAAGAGAATGGTCGAGTTTCATTCTTCTGTATGTAGCTTCCCAGTTTTCCCAGAACCATTTATTGAGGAGACTGTCTTTATTCCACTGGATATTTTTTCCTGCTTCTCGAAGATTATTTGACCATAGAGTTGAGGGTCCATAGTCCATATCTGGGCTCTCTACTCTGTTCCATTGGTCTGTTTTTGTGCCAGTACCATGCTGTCTTGGTGATCATAGCTTTGTAATATAGCTTGAAATCAGGCAACATGATGCCCCCTGCTTTGTTTTTCTTTTTCAATATTTCCTTGATGGCTCAGGGTCTTTTCTGATTCCATACAAATTTTAGGATTGTTTGTTCCAGCTCTTTGAAAAATGCCATTGGTATTTTGATAGGGATGGTGTTGAAAGTATAGATTGCTCTGGGCAGTATGGACATTTTAACATGTTTATTCTTCTGGTCCATGAGCTTGGAATTCTTTTCCATCTTTTTGTGTCTTCTTAAATTTCTTAAGTGTTCTGTAGTTTCTAGAGTATAGGTCCTTTACCTCTTTGGTTAGGTTTATTCCAACATACAGTATGGTTTTGTGCTATTATAAATGGAATCAATTCTTTAATTTCTCTTTCTACAGTTTCGTTGTTAGTGTATAAGAAAGCAACTGATATCTGCGCATTGATTTTGTATCCTGCCACATTATTAAATTGCTGTATGAGTTCTAGTAATTTGAGAGTTGAGTCTTTTGGGTTTTCCACATAGAGTATCATGTCATCTGCGAAAAGAGAGAGTTTGACTTCTTCTTTGCCAATATGAATACCTTTTAATTCTTTTTGTTGTCTGATTGCTGTTGCTAGCACATCTAGTACTATGTTGAACAACAGGGAAAGTGAGAGTGGGCATCCTTGTCGTGTTCCTGATCTCAGTGGGAAGGCTGTCAGCTTTTCTCCATTGAGAATGATATTCGCTGTGGGTTTTTCTTAGATGGATTTTATAAAGTTGAGGAATGTTTGTCTATCCCTATACTCTGAAGAGTTTTAATCAGGAAAGGATACTATGTTTTGTCAAAAGCTTTTTCTGCATCAATTGAGAGGACCATGTGGTTCTTGTCTCTTCCCTTATTATGTGTTCTGTCACATTGGTTAATTTGCAAATGTTGAACCACCTTGCATCCCAGGGATAAATCTCACCTGGTCATGGTGGATAATCTTTTTAATGTACTGTTGGATCCTATGAGCTAAGATCTTGCTGAGAATGTTGACATCATTCAGGGATTTGGTCTGAATGTTGACATTCATCAGGGATATTGGTCTGAAATTCTCCTTTTAAATGGAGTCTTTGCCTGGTTTTGGGATCAAGGTAACACTGGCTTCATAGAGTCTGGAAGTTTTCCTTCTGTTTCTATTTTTTGAAACAGCTTTGGGAGTAGAGGTATTTTTTCTTCTTCGACTGGTAGAGTTCAGCAGGGAATCCCTCAGGTCCTGGACTCTTGTTTTTTGTTTTTTGTTTTTTTTTTCTTGTATTTTTGTTTTGTTTTGTTTTGTTTTGTTTTTGTGAGGTTTTTGATCGCTGCTTCAGTCTTGTTACTAGTTATTGGTCTTTTCAGGCTGTCAGTTTCTTTCCTGTTTCAGTCTTGGAAGTTTATAGGTTTCCAGGAATGCATCCATACCTTCTAGATTGCTTACCTTATTGACATATAACTGATAATAATTTCTGATGATTGTTTCTATTTTTTTGGTGTTAGTTGTGATCTCCCCCCTTAATTTATAATTTTATTAATTTGTGTCCTTTCTTTTCTCTTCTGGGTGAGTCTGGCCAGTGGTTTATCAATATATTATTACTTCTTTCAGAGAACCAGCTTCCTGATCCTTCTTTTATGTCATTTTGTCTCCTATATCACTAATTTGTTCTTCTGCCTCATTTACCCTAGCTGTTAGTATCTAGGTTAGATTGGATCTCATTGATAGCATTTTTAAGTTCTGCCAGATCAGCTCTCACTTCTTCCCTTAGAGAATCTGTGTTGCCATTAATGGTTTTCTCCAACCTAGTTATTGTTTGCATGACTGTTACCCTGAAGTCTATTTCTGACATCTTGCTTATATCTGTATCCATTAGTTCTGTGGTAGAGGCCACAATCTCTGAATTGTTCCCCTATTGGAGGTTCCTCCGCCTGGTCATTCTGGTGAGAGGTGGTTGAGGGAATGTGCAGAGTCCAAACTATTGACCACAACCCAAGCAAGATGCACTTCTTTTTATAGGGACTTTAGGGGTATTGTCTTCTTGTTCTTTCAGCCTGTCTTCTTGTAGGAGGGACCTGCCACATTGTTACTCAAGGAGCCCTGTTTGGGCAGTGTTGCCCTGCACCCCTGCCCCCGGTGGGGGGATTGGGCTCAGTGAAAACAGGTTTTGTGGGGCTTTTGTTCTCTGGCAGCTTTCCCTGGTGGCTTTCTGTGTCTCTTCTGAGCATCAGAGCATAAGTGACTGTATCCAGTCCTCTGTCTCAGAACAGAGAGATCACAGTCTGTTCTCTAGGAAGCCATCCAGGCCACACTGACTCTGTTTTTGTCTAAAAACCACAGTGTCCTGGGTTGGGCAGCCCACCTCAGCACTCCCAGCCCTTGCTTCCCGGTCCAAGCACATCTCTGCCCTTTGTGCTTCTAAAACCACAAGCCACCCCCAATTCACATGTGCATCACCACACCTCCAGGTTTCAGTCTAGGGGACTGCCCTAAAGTCCTTTCTTTGCCACTACTGGTCTGTAAGTCTGCTGGATCTCCAGAACAGGATGCTTTTGCACCCCTGTGTTGTTTCACCTCCTGGTGCCAGCGCTTATGGTGGCTCCCTCCCCCTTCCATTTATCTTTCAATATCTGACTGCAGAATCATGGCTCCCTGCTTTGTACCTTGAAATCAGCCACCAGAGATATTCTGTTAGTATAGATCCTGATATATCATCTTATATCTCAGGGTGATTTATTAGGTGTTCAGAGTGGTCTGGTAGATGCCCAGCTTAATTCAGGGGAGTAGTTGAAATAGAGTCCCCTTCTCCTGTACCATCTTGGCCCCCTCCTTCCTATTTTTAACATTTTAAATAAACAAGGAGATGAAGTCATTTGCTTATAGATTTGACTGTATCTGGAGATGGGCAAAGTTCAAAACTACTGGGGAGTGGTGTTATTGAAGAGAATTAACTTAAGACAAATAATATAATAATTTGTGATTAATATTCATTATTCAGTTGTAGCTAGACTCTACCTTGTAGTGAGATCAACTGGCACAATAATGTATATTTTGCTGTTTAGTCATTTTAAATGGATATGGAGAAACAGAAATATTAACATAGAATTAGAAACTGCTAGGTATCTAAAACAATAGGTCATTTTTGGCTGCATATGAGAGAGCATGACTTACTGTTTGACCATGGTCAGGCTTGGCAAGGAGTTGAGTGAGGCTGGAAGGTAAGGTAACAGGATGGAGTGAAGAGTTTGAGTTGTGTAGGGAAATTCAGACTTTGAAGGGTGCGCATATTGGAAGATTTCAAATTGTTGCTGTTATCAGATCTTAGAAGTGAATCAGTGGAGGTGATGATGTGCTCCGCGTTTGCTAGCTCTTTGGGAGCTAAAAGGAAGATGATGGTTGTTAGGTTCAAGATGTTTTGAAACTTAGGGTCTCGTGTTGGAAAGGTTATCAGTGTGAACAGTCATGTAAATTATAATAGTCCCCCCTTATCCCTGGTTTTGTTTAGGCGATTTCAGTTACCCAATGTCAACTATGGTCTAGAAGCGGATTATCCTTCTTCTTGACTCTTCTTCTGTCAGAAGGTGCATAGTGGCCTAATGCCATGTCATAATGCCTACATAATACAACCTCACTTCATCTTATGATGTATGTATTTTATTACCTTATGTCATCTTATGTAAAAGAGTGAATAGAATACATATGATATTTTGAGAGGGACCATATTCACATAATTTTTATTATTAGTATACTGTTACAATTGTTCTGTTTTATTAATAGTCACTGCTGTTAATATCTTACTGTGCCTAATTTATAAATTAAACTTTATCATAGGTATGAATGTATAGGAAATATAGTATATGTAGGATGTAGTACTATCTACTGTTTCAGGCATCCTTTGGGGTCTTGGAAAGTATCCCTCACAGATAAGGTGGGACTACTGTATAGTCCAGGGAAGAGTGGAGACGAATTATGTAATCCAGTTGCTAAAACTAAGGATTATGGAATAGTGTCCTGCAAATCATTTATTGATGAATGGAGAAAGGACCGTAAATATACCAAGTGAATTAAGCAACAGAGGAAATGGGCAGCAAACATAGAGAATAAGGAAGATTTCAGTTTATATTCTTGTTCTCATCAGAAGATAATTTCCATGGACTATTACACAATTTATGCAAGTAATAATGTAATTTTTTCTTAAAATAATTTTGAAGGTGATAATTTCTAATTAAATAGAGAATGGCTGTTACTTTATTTGCAGAGTTACTTAATCAAGGCTAGGTCTTAACATATGATATCATGGAGAATTTAGATTAGTATTGAGGCATTGAAGTTATTTCCATTAACATAGATTGTTGCAACAATAATCCAGTAGAAATTCTGTGGTCTTCAACTTGTAATATGGGTTAATTAAGTAAAAGTGATGAAATTAAATAGTCAGTAATGATCAAGAGCCACAAACAAGATACTGCCTCTGTTACCTTGCAGGTATGGATCCTACTGAGTAACCTAAATTATCTAGGAGTCTTGTTGCTGACTATGTAAAGAGAAAAAAATGTAGTAAAGAACTAAGTATTTGCTACTTAAGAAAAGGCAAGCAGATTCCAGTTTATTTGGAATTCAAATCACTTCTCACCAGTCTTCAAGATTTCTCATTAACAGGCTTCTAAGAAATGTTCTGCCCTGAAGAAATAATATTTAAAGTTTACAGTTATTTAGAGTTCAGATATTTTTCAGTTGCAAAGACCTCTATGGTATCATTTTTTTAAGGAGGAAATTTTCACTTTCAATTGTATTAATAGCTCCATTAAAGCTGGCGCACAAAAAGTTTCAGAGATAACTTTCTGACATTTACATCATGTGCTTGCAATAAAAATAACTATAAGGTTTAGGTACTATATTCTTTTTGCCAATACGAAGTCTCTCTGGAAAGAGTTAAATGGATACCTCAGCATATAAACCTCTTGTTTGATCTGTATAGCTTACTTTGATAATGATACAAAATGATTGTAGTAAACAAAAAATTATACCTTAGTTGTTAACGGTGTATTTGCTGTTACAAAGCAGTATTGGATTTATAGTTGAGTCATAACAAATATATGGCTGAATGAAAATTGAAGCATATCAGACCTCAATCTGGAGGAATGCAGGGGAGAAAATTTCCCTTATTTGTGGTTATTCTAGAAAGCATAATACCACATTATATGTTATTGAATTAACAATATGCTTTGGATTAAATATTCCGTAATGTAATCCACTCTTTTTTTGAAATAGCTTCAGACTTACAGAAGAGCTGTGAAAATATTACGGTTTATTTATCCTTACATTAGGTTTCTCTAAAGTTAAAAATTTACATAATCATAGAACAATTATTATTAACATTGGTGCAATATTATTAACTATGGTACAGACCGTATTCAGACTTCAGCCTTTTTTCTTCTGGTATCCTTTTTCTTTATCAGAATCCAATCTGAAATTCCACACTGCATTTACTTTCCATACTCTACAGTCTGACAGCTCCTCAGTTTTTTCTTGTGTTTAAGACCTTGACATTTTTGATGAGCATGGGAGTTATTTTGTAGGATGTCTCTCAATTTGACTTTGATGTTTTCTCATTAAATCAAGGCTATACAATTTTGACAAGAATACCCCGGGGATAATGTTCTGTCTATTTGTCCCGCTACATCTTATCAAAAACATATTATGGTGATGTGTTGTATTTACTGGCCATGTTAACCTCAATCATTTGGTTAAGGAGGTAGCTGTTGGCTTTCTTCGGTGTTATTATTTTTTTTCCTTCTAATTGATAACTGTCTTGAGGAAGATACTCTGAGACTATGCAAATATCCTGCGTTTCTTAAACTTTGTTCTCTTCTCCCTATTAAATTATTTATTTCATATTTAATTTGATAAGTATGGATTTGTGGCCCTTATTTTGTTCTCTGGGCTACATAATATGTTACTATTTATTTTGATGTTCAGATTTTTGGACTGTGTATTTGGATTCGAATGCTCTTAGTTGCTGAGTAGTCTACATGTCTGATTAGAAGAGCTCCAGGAGCATATCTTAATAGAACAGCCCTCTCCCCCCAACCACACAATCACAACATCACACTATATATGTTGAAGTATTTTCATGTAAATTATAGACACTGTAACTAACATCAGATCCATTCTAGGTAAATAAATTAAGGTTGAAATATAAGCCCTCCAAATGAGAACCATAAACTCTGAAAGCTATAAATAAGTATTTTGAAAATACTTTGCAGCACAATTATCAGTCAGGTCCAAAACAAATTTAGATAAGGCTTATCATTTGATATATCATTTACTGAAACACAGTTTCGTTGGCATTTTTAAAAATAAGCATTCACATTATGTTTATTTTTTTGGAAAAAAAAATTAGTTTGAATCAGCCTAGAGTTGAACACACCTGAATATTTTTTGAAGTTAACCTTTTACTGGGTTCATTTCTGGTGATTTAAGGAAAGTAAGGACTGAGGTTTCCTATTATTGTTACTAAATTAGTTATTCAAAAGGTGAAGTAATTGCTGGATGTTAACTAAAACTGATTTTGGGAAAGTTAAAAACTTCTATCAGGTCCATATAGAATATAGATGGAATGTAGATTTTTTCCTTACTTACTTCCCCTATAAATTTTCTCATTGTGTATCTAAATTTTATAGTAAAAAATATTTGTAGCGATCAAGTTTCATTTCTCTTGATTGCTGTTATTATTTCATAAGATACTATCTTAATAAACAATTTTATAGAAGATACTCAACATATAGACAAAAATAAAAGCCAATAATAACCTTCTATTTTTGGACATTATAGGAAATTCCCATAAAAATAAGGTCAATTAGGATTTATGTTCAAGGAAGGTATAACATTTCCAAGGCAATCAAAAATACATTGGGGTACCCTCAAACATAATAATCTTAATTTTATTCTAATTCTAATTTTTTTCAGTGGGCTATTAATTACTTTTTAGGGAAAAAGCAAAAAGAAAAGGAGGGAATAATGACAATGCATACTTTTTCATAATGTTTTACACCTTCGGACTTTTATTTTTATAGTTTTATTTCATTCTAACCATTGTCTTATGAATAAGGTGTCATTATTCCTGTGTTTCAAATGAGGAAATTTAATTTCCAAGATAATATGCCCATGATTATTTAAATGAGTTCACTGTATTAGAAATGGAACTGAAACTGAGGTAATTTTACCTCATATCCTGACTTTTCCACTTAATCATGCTTTACTTTGTGAAAATGTGAAATGTGATGAAAGAACACTCAAAGTGAGTTGTCATCCTAGCTCTGACATATTTTATGTACTACTTTTGAAGAAATTAACTTCCTCCCCACCATCAGTTTTCTCTAAGATCTCTTTTGGTTCTGAGTCAGTCATCTGGACATTCATTCAGCACATCTTCACTAAGTGCCAACTCTGGGCCAGGCAGTGTCCTAGACCTGGAGTTACAGGGTGAATGGTATCACTGTTCTTATGGAAATTATATTAATGTAGCAAATATAGGCAATAAACAAGTTAACATATATGCAGATATGAGTTCTATTAACATTTATTTAAAAAGAGGAAATTCTAAGATTTGTAGTTGGTTAGTATAACCTAAAGAAATTATTGAAATGTATAATGATCAAAATCTGGACCTTTCAGTTTTATTGACTAATTCATTTTAGTGTGATTGAGTAGCATTGTTGATCAGGTTCTGAATTTTGTTTCAATTATACAGACATACATGATTTGTTTTCACTATATATTTTTTAAATGAATTTGCTTAAAGAGGCTAAACTAATTCCTTTGCTTTGGGCATTAATATTGCTGAGCTTTGTAATACACACTTTTTAAAAAAGGTGTATTGAGCTATAATTCCAACTAACCCATTCAAAGTACAAATACAGTGGGTTTTAGTGTGTTCACAGAGTGTGCAGCCATCGCCACAGTCATGCTAGAACGTTTAAACACTTAAAAAGAAACCCCATACTCATTCATAGTCACTCCCCATTTTCTTCACATCCCTTGGCCCCCATTTTTGTGTTCTCTGATCACAACAGAATTAAATTAGAAACAGATAATCTAAATAAACATCTCTGAAACATCCCCAACTATTTGGAAACTAAATGACAAACTTATAAATAACTCTCAGATCAAAGGAGAAATCAAAAGGCAAATTAAAATGTGTGAAAATACAAACAGAACAAAACAAAGTTTGTGGAATTTAGTCTTAAAACAGTGCTTATTGGGAAATTGACATCACACTGAACACCTGCGTTAGAAAAGGAAAAGTTCTCAAATTAATAACTCAGTTTCCATTCTAAGAAACTGGAAAAAAAAATTTAAATCCAAAGAAAGTGGAAGAAAGGATGAAAATCAGAGCAGAAATTCAGTAAACAGGAAAATAGGAAACAATAAAGAAAAACAATGAAATAAAAAGTGTTTTTGAGAAAATATATCAAATTGATAAATTCTCTCCAGACAGATCAGGAATAAGAGAAAACAAAAATTACCAATATTAGGAATGAGAGAGGGGAAATCATCACTATAGATCATGTGGCTATGAAGAGAAAGATAAAATGTTTTGGACATCCTCTTGTCAGTAAGTTTGGCAACTCAGACGAAATAAATAAATTCATTGAAAGACACCCTTCCAAAGCTCATCTGAGAGAAATGCATAATGTGAGCTCCCCTGTATCAATTAAAGAAATTACATTTGTAATTTTAAAATCTGGCAAAAAGAAAATGTCAGGTTCAGGTGGCTTTGTTACTGAATTTTGCTAAACATTTAAGAAATTAATACTAATAATTCTACTCAAGTTCTTCCAGAAAATAGTAAAGGATGAGTATATTTTCCAGCTTATTCTGTAAAGCCAGAATTATCCTGATACCACAATAAGAAAAAAAAAGACATTACAAGAGAAAAAGACAGATGAATATCTCCCTTAACATAAATGTAAAAATTGTACTCTAAATTTCAGCAAATTGATTTCTAAAATTAAGGAAAAATATATGTTGGATTAAGATGATTGTATGCTATTTTTTTTCTAGGTTGATAATATGATGAATTTCATTTATTGTTTTTGAATGGTAAATAGTCTTGTGTTGTACGGACAAAACTCATTCTATTAGCAAACTTTTGAAAAAACATATAGTCATCTTAATTTTTATTTTTTATTTTTTTAAAGATTTTATTTATTTAGAGAGAGAACATGAATGGGGAGAGGGGGAGAGTGTATGTGGGGCTCAATTTTGTGACCCAGAGATCCTGACCTGAGCTGAAACAGAGTCGGACAATGCTTAACCAACTGAACAGCCCAGGCGCCCCAGGATCATCTTATTTAACATACAATTTTAACATAAACTCTCAACAATGCAGGAATAGGAAGGAATTTGCTTAGCTTGATAGGAGCATTTATGAAAACCTATGGTTAGCATCCTATTTATTGGGGAACAACTAAATACTTTCTTCTTGAGATCAGGAACAAATTAGATATTCACTCTCACTATTCTGTTTAACATTGATCCAGATAATTCTTACAAATGCAGTAAAGGAAGAAAATAAATGATATACAGATTGGAAAGAGTAAAACTGTTAATATTTATAAATGACATGATTGTCTATAGAAAAATGTGATGGAATCTTTAAAGAAGCTATAGAACTGAAAAGTGAATTTAACAATTACAGAATATGAGATCAATATAAAAAAGCAATTGTATTTCTGTGTACTAGCAATGAACAATTTGAAATTAAAATAAAGATACCATTGATAATAGCATCATAGTATGATATACTTATGGATAAATCTGACAAAAGATTTGAATGACATATACATGTAACATTGAAAGCACTGCTCAGAGATTTAGTGATCCAAGTAAATAGACAGATATACACATCCACAAATGTAAGACTCAGAGTTATCACTATGTCAATTCTTTCTAAATTATTCATAAATTCAACTCAGTCCCAATAGGCTTTTGTTTTGTTTTGTTTTGGTTGAAGTTGACAAATTGATTCTAAAATCACTTGAGAATGCAAAAGACCCAGAATAGCCAAAACAGCTTTGTTATGGGGGAATGGGCAGTTACAAAAGGCATGAGGGAACTTTGGAGTTGATGGAAATATTCAGTACTTTGTGTCAGTGGTTTCATGGATGTATATGTATTTGCGGATTGGTCACACTGGGTAAGTTAAATATGTAGAGTTTATTCTATATCAGCTATACATTAAGAAAACAAAGATAAAGGTAATTTATCGAGTGTATTTCATTCTTAAATCTTCAGTTTGAAATACCTAACATTTTAAAACATTCCATTTTCTTCTCATGAATTTGGTTAATGCCTCATTACCTGAACCTTTAAAGTTACTTAATGTTATTTCAGGGTGAATTTCAAAAGCTGAAGGAATAATTCCATTAGGCCCTCTTACTATAAGTCTTGGCTTACTTCCTGAAAACCTAGCTAAATGATTACTAACAACTAAAAAGACTGAGACTTGCCATTTAAAGTATTTAAAAACATGTTTGATTAAATCTCTTATGTGCCCATTTGCTTTATAAGTGTAAAAAGCACATATAAAGTATCTGGTAATATACTGTTCAAAGATGGTCTCTTCAAAACAAACTTCCAAAAAATAATAATAAAATAGCCTGAGCAGGTTAGAATAATAATATTAAGAAAAGCTAAAGATAATTTTTTTTGTTTTTTATGTTAACTTTCAACATTAGTTAATTTTAATTCATAAGAAGCAGGACACAATTGAAATGAAGTAGTTCTTGAGGCATGAAAATAAATATTCTCTAATTCCATGCCAGTACTTCCACATAATGATTCCTGGCTTGAAATAATAAACTTTTTTTTAAATTTTTTTAAAGATTTTATTTATTTGACAGAAAAACACAGCTACAGAGGGAACACAAGCAGGGGAGCAAGAGAGGGAGAAGCAGGTTTCCTGCCATGCAGGAAGCCCAATGTGGGGCTTGATCCCAGGACTCTAGCATCATGACCTGAGCCAAAGGCAGTTGCTTAACACTCTGAGCCACTCAGGCACCCAAAATAAGAAAAGTTTTAAAGTGGGTAGTTAAATACTGCCTGGCCAGGAAGCTTTGTCATTTCAGATAGCATTACATATCCTCTCTTGGCATTGATAACTTCAAGTCTTATTTTCCTATGTAAAAAATTTAGCAAGAGTCTAGTACTTTATTAATTATAAAATACATATATCTTTAAATTTATCTTAAAAGATAGATAAAATTTTATATTCTGGTTGTGTTTTTTAACACAAAGGCAACTTAGTCTGTATTGCTATATCTTCTATTTATTTTATTTTATTTTGGATGAGGGTATCAAATATGGGCAAACACATACACATTTGTGTCTAGTAACATACATATTCAGTTCTTTGATACACTCTGTAACCACTACAGAATACAAGATAGACCACAAGTGATTAATTTTTCAGTAGAGAAATTTCAGCAATCTACCAGATATAATTAATGATGTCATTAAGATAATCAAATTCAGTCTATTTAAAATATCAAAATGAATATGTGTAGTTGCTAAGCAGAAGATAGGAAAGCGTAGATGTGAGTGGTTTAGTTGATAATTTTAGACTAGTAACTTCATCAGCCTCTGGCAAGGTTATAAGGGATGACAATTCCAACTTGAAAGCTTGAAAGAAGAATATGGACAGGTTAGGGACTTTAGGACTTGAAGAATGACAACACGGTGATCTCTCTAGGTTTTTCCTTTATTTCCCATATACCACTGGATTGGGTGCTAGCAGTACCTGGACAGAAGCCAATCAACCAACCAAACAAACATGAAGAACTTGCTCCTCTTGGCCAAAGGACGAGAGAGATGAAATCCAAAAGAGGATCTAATGGAGGAATGTTACCCACAACTCCACAAATTAGGCTAGTGGCCAGTCCATTTCTCCAGCAGCAGAGCAATAAAGGACTAGACACTCCTAGTCCATGCTGTATAACTAGGGCATTAGTGAGTATTCCAGTCTGGTGGCAGTAGTAGTGAAACAGTGAAGCCCTATCTATGTCTCCCAGCCCTCACCGTTGCATAAGAAACTCAAGACAGAGGCTTCTCACTCTTCCCCAAAAGGTTGTTCAGTAACAACAGGTGGTCCAGGGATGTGCCACCTCTACCTGCAAATAGTGACAGTAGGGATTGAGTGGGAACCCCAACAACACCAGAAGAAGAAAGGAGACCAGGATAACATCAGGGCACAGAAATGTAAACCATCATTGGAACTAAAGACCACAGAAATAAATACTAACCTATAATGGAAAGTTTAAATAGAATCAAGTTTCCTAACAAAATAATCACAATGTCTTCCATATAATTTTAAAAAATTACTTTTCATATCAGTTACCAAGTATATAATAATTTGAATGAGAAAAAACAGTCAACTGATACTAATACTGATGTGAATCATGGACTGGAATTATCTGACAAGGATTTTAAAGAGCAGCTATCATAAAAATGCTTCAGTTATCAGCTACAAATACTCCAGGTACAAATAAGCCCAAGATCTCAGTTATAAATTGAAATCTAAGTTAGAGAAAGGAACCAAATAGAAATTACGTATTAAAGAATATAATAACCCCAATGAAAATCTTACTAGGTGGATTCAGTAGTAGAATAAGGATGACAGGAGGACAGAATCAGAAAACTAGATCAAGAGTATTTACTCAGTCTGAGAAATAAAGATAAAAAACTGAAAAGAAAAAAAAAGCCTCAGGAATTTGAGGGATAATAACAAAAGCTATGATATCACTAGGCTCTCACAAGGAGAGAAAAAAGAGTGTGAAACTTAAGAACTATTTAAATAATGGTTGAAAACTTCCAAATTTGGTGGAAGATATAAACCTACAGATTCAAGAAGCAGAACAAAACAAAACAAAACAAGATATAGCATTTGTCTCAGACCTATAGATCTTTCCAAGTTTCTAACATCATTCTTCCTTAAAATGTAAATACCTAGGGAGATAGGTTACAGAATTTCTAGCACTGTGAAGCTTCACTTCTTAATCTAGTCTGGGCAGTAATAGATGGCTTTCTCCATTTTGCTACCCTTTCTGATCACTGTAATTAACAAGGCAAATGGATACAAATATCGGGCATGAAATGCAAAAAATGCCAGAGTTCTTTGCAAGAACATTGAACAGTCTAGGAAAGTTTTATTTCTGTACATAAGATGAGAGAAAGCACAAATATCTAATGTAATGAATGAAACAGGATAGCAGAACAAATCCTATAGCCATTAAAAGGATAAAAAGCTTCTGTACAACAAATGAAACAATCAACAAAACAAAGAAGCAAACCATGGAATGGGAGAAGATATTCGCAAATGATACTACAGACAAAGTGCTGATATCCAAGATCTATAAAGAACTACTCAAACTCAACAACCAAAAAAAAAAAAAACCAACACATCAAAAAATGGGCAGAAGACATGAACAGACATTTCTCCATGGAAAACGTACAAATGGCTAACAGACATATGAAAAAAATGTTCATCATCATTAGCCATCAGGGAAACTCAAATCAAAACCATACTGAGATATCACCTTACACCACTTAGAATGGCCAAAATTAACAGGAAAGGAAACAACAAGTGTTAGAGAGGCTATGGAGAAAGGGGAACCCTCTTACACCGTTGGTGGGAATGTAAACTGGTGCAGCCGCTTTGGAAAACAGTGTGGAGATTCCTTTAAAAATTAAAAATAGAGCTACCCTATGAAAAGAAGGACCATAGGTACTCCAGTGTTCATAGCAGTAATGGCCACAATCGCCAACTGTGAAAAGAGCCAAGGTGCCCTTCAACAGATGAATGGGTAAAGAAGATATGGTCCATATATACAATGGAATATTACACCTCCATCAGAAATGATGAATACCCAACTTTTGTAGCAACATGGACCGGGTTGGAGGAGATTATGCTGAGTGAAATAAGCCAAGCAGAGAAAGTCAAGTATCATATGGTTTTACTTACTTGTGGAGCATAAGGGGTAACATGGAGGACAGTGGGAGAAGGAAAGGAAATGTGAACTGGGGTAAATCAGAGAGGGAGATGAAGCAGGAGAGACTTTGGACTCAGAAACAAGGGTTTTGGAAGGGAGGGGGTGGGGAGATGGGTGACCCTGGTGGTGGGTATTGAAGACATGAATTGCATGGGGCACTGGGTGTAGGGCATAAACAATGAATCTTAGAACACTGAAAAAATAAATTATTATTTAAAATAAATAATAAAAATATTATTATGTAAGCATTTCAAAAAAATATAATCAAATGTGTCTGTTTTAAAGATTTTATTTGAAAGTGAATGAGTGAGAGAGAATGAGTGAGTGAGAGAAAGCATGAGAGGGGAGAAAGTCAGAGGGAACAGCAGACTCCCCATGGAGCTAGGAGCTTGATATGGGACTCAGTCCTAGGACTCCAGGATCATCACCTGAGCTGAAGGCAGTGGCTTAATCAACCTAGGCACCTCCAAATGTATGTTTTTAAGATAGTTTTTATTCAGTTTCTTAGTTTGAGCTAATAATAGAAACCTGTTTCCAATTAAGAGCTTCAGTCTGCTGTTGAGTATTGCTCATTCTAAAATAATTGATTGGAGATTTCATTTCTGAAAAGCAGGCATCTAATCAGAGTATTTTATTACTAGTGCCTGACTTCTAGTTCTCTTTATAGGCTTGCTAAGATGTTTTGTTATAAAAACCAGCTTTTTAATAGTTTATTTTTAATAAGTTCAAATAAATATTTGACATTTTAACATGACCAAGTAAAAAAGGATAAGGGGATATTACAAATAACTTTATGCTTATAAATTTGAAAATTTAGAATAGACCAATTCCTCAAAAACCACAAACTACCAAAACTCAGCCAAGATGAACTGATAACCTGAATAGTCCTCCAACTATTAAGGATGCTGAATTTATAATTTAAAGCTATGGACAAGAAATATCCAGGCCCAGGTGGTTTTAATAGAAAATTTTAGCAAACATTCTAAGAATTATTAAAAATATTATGCAACATATTCCAGAAAATAGAAGTGGGAGAAATACTTCTTAACTTCCAATTTTATAAGGCAGGAATTGCCTTGATAATGAAAGATAGTATGCACATATGAATGTACCTGCATTCATACACACACACACACACACACACACACACACACACACACACAAACGTACAAACCAATATCTCTTATGAACATATATGTAAAAATCCTCAATAAAATTTTAGTATTGGAGGTAAGAGATTGGAGAATAACAGTGAAATCTTCTACAAATCCCTTCTTCCACAAAAGCAAAAGGGGTATTTGGGAAAAAAATCAACATAAAATTTTCCAAATTCTGAAAATTAACAAGGTTGACAATTAAATGTGGAGAGTTTCTTCAAGAAGGGTAAACCTTGGTATGAGATTAGTGGCATTTTATTTTGTCCATTTTCTGTCCTTTTCTCTCCCTTTCCAGTTCTCTGATAGCCTTGAAAACCAAGAAGCTCATTTCCAGATTTTTCACATTTTTACTGAAAATGTTTATTTTTTGCCATCAAAAAATTACAAGGCATGCAAAAAGAAACAAGAAAATATGGCTCATACACAGGGAAGAAAAGTGGTCAATATAAAACTGTCCCTGAGGAAGCCCAGATGTTCAGCTCACTAGACAAAGTCTATAAATGAGCTGTCAAAGACCCATAGGAAAGTATGAGAACAATATCTCCCCAGATAGAGAATATGAATAAAGAGTTAGCTATATATTTAAAAAGCAAATAGATATTGTGGAGTTGAAAGTATAGCTGAAATGAAAAAATTACTTGGAGGGCTCAACAAAGATTTGAACAGACAAAGGGAAAATTAGTAAACTCTAAGATAAAGCAATTAGGATTATTTAGTTTGGGGAACAGGAAGATAAATGAATAAAGAAAAAGAACAGAGGGGAAGAAGATGGCGGAAGACCAGGTGACCGCATTTCAGGGAGTTCCCTGAAGTGAACTCAATTCCAGCAAAAGGAACACAGCAGGACCACTGTGAGCACCCAAGAAATCAGCCTGAAATGTGATATTTTGCGCTTCTGGAGACAAAAACCATCCGCAAAAAGGTAGAAACAACTGAGAGGGACCAGAGGCTTACCCCCAGAGACAGGGGAGTGGGGGAGGAAGCCCGCCGAGCTGAACCATTGAAAGCAAATACACAATCAGGGGAAAGGCGATTTATTAAACTCCTGGCACTGACCACAAATACCAAAAGCCCTACAACTTATTGATAATGAAAGATAGTATGCACATATGAATGTTGATAGTTTTCCACCTTTTTTACTTTTTTAAACTATTTTCTATTTTTACTTTTAAAGCTTCCATTCTAAGCTTAAAAATATATTCTCACGGTTTTTCTTCTTTCATTTTTAACCCCCTTTTTATCACAACGTGATACTCAATACAACACCCCATAATTTTTTTTATTTTTTATTTTTTTATTTTTTTACCTTGAAATTTTTTCAAATACACTCCTACATTTTCTGCTCTTGTTGTTGCCTCTTGTTTCCCTGTTTGCTTTCTCTGTTTTTCCCTTTCTTCTCTCCTCTTTCCTTTATTCTCTCTTTTATGTGTACATGTGGTTATAAGCCTCAAGTCATTCCCACATCCCTATTCAGTACTATCCCTATATACAACCACTTCTAATCTCCCTATATCTTTTGAAAGTGGGCTCCTCCAACAATAATAAGACAAACTCGGGAGCATCTGAAAAGCATTCCTTGCCCACAAGGAGTGTCTGCCCCCACCTTCCCACTATAGTTTGTCAGTGTGTCTGTGTAATTGTCTTTGCTTTTGTATTATACTGGTCGTGGGGGTCATATAGGTTGGGCTTCACTTTTAGATGTCTTCATTCACCCTTGATAACCCTTTTCTTTACCCTGTAACAGTTTTGTACCATATAAATCCTACCACCAGGCCCCACTCTGGCAGGGGTTTCTTTTCTTGCTTCCTCTCTTCCGTTTTCTTTTTTCTTTCTCCTCCCTTTTCGGTGGGGAATTCTGGTTGCTCCAAAACCTTCCAACGACCAGTCGACCTAGATAGTGGCTGATATAGTTACCCATACACCCCCTCAACCACTCCTCGCCACAATGACTCAGAGAAGGAACATCCAAAGAAGAAGAACCCCGAGACTGCAACCTTGGTCACAGAATTACTGGAAATGAACATAAACAATATGACAGAAATGGAATTCAGGGCAGCAATAGTCCAAGCAATAGTTAATTTAGAAAAGAACATTAGTCTCAAAATGGAAGCCATAGTAACAGAAGTGAAAGCTGAGGATAGAAAGGCTATAGATGATATGCAATCTAATTTAAATATGCTAACAGCCAGAGTAAATGAAGCTGAAGATCATATCAGTGATTTACAAGACAGAAGGATTAAGAAGGAGGAGAAAGAGAAGTCTTGGAGCAAACAGCTAAAATCCCAAGAAAACAGCATAAGGGAAATGAATGATGCCATGAAACGTTCCAATATCAGAATTATTGGAATCCCAGAAGGAGTTGAGAGAGAGAGAAGCCTAGAAAATATTGCTGAACAAATCATGGATGAAAATTTCCCAAATCTGAGGAATGAAACAAATGTTCATGTCCTAAAAGTAGAGAGGACACCCCCCAAGATCAACGAGACCAGAAAAACCTCCAGGCACATAATAGTAAAATTCTCAAATCATAAAACCAAAGAATATGTCTTAAGGGCAGCTAGGAGAAGGCGATCCCTTACCTATAGAGGGAGGACCATCAGAATAACGTCAGACCTTTCCACAGAAACCTGGCAAGCCAGAAAGGGCTGGCAAGACATATTCAGGAAGTTACATGACAAAAATATGCAACCAAGGATAATGTACCAAGAAAGGTTGACTTTCAAAATGGAAGGAAAAATAAAAGCTTCCAAGACCGCCAAGGTCTAAAAAATTATGCAACCACCAAGCCAGCACTACAAGAAATGCTAAGAGGGGTTCTATAGAGGACAAACAAACCCAAGAGAGACAAAAAACAGAAATCTACAGAGGTAATCTATAGAAACATGAACTCCATAGGCAACATGATGTCAATACAAATGTATCTATCAATAATCACTATCGATGTGAATGGCCTAAATGTTCCAATAAAAAGACACAGGGTTGCAGACTACATAAAACGACAGGACCCATCCATATGCTGTTTAAAAGAGACTCATTTGGAATCTAAAGACACTTCCAGACTGAAAGTGAGGGGATGGAAGACCATCTTTCATGCCAATGGACCCCAAAAGAAAGCCGGGGTAGCAATTCTCATATCAGACAAACTGGATTTTAGTCTAAAGACTATAGTAAGAGACACAGAAGGACATTACATCATTCTTAAAGGGTCTATACATCAAGAAGATCTAACAATTGTAAATATTTATGCCCCCCAACATGGGAGCAAGCAACTACATAAGCCAACTGTTAACAAAATAAAGACTCATATTGATGCAAATACATTCATTGTAGGAGACCTTAACACAGCACTCTCAGCAATGGACAGATCATCTAAACAGAAAATCAACAAAAAATCAAGAGCCTTGAATGACACATTGGACTAGATGGACCTCATAGATATATTCAGAAGTTATCACCCTAAAACAGCAGAATACTCATTCTTCTCGAGTGCACATGGAACTTTCTCCAGAATAGACCATATACTAGGTCACAAATCAGGGCTCAACCGATACAAAAAGATTGAAATTATTCCCTGCATATTCTCTGACCACAATGCCGTCAAACTGGAACTCAACCACCATAAAAAGTTCAGGAGAAAATCAAACACTTGGAAGCTAAAGATGATCCTGCTCAAGAATATGTGGATTAACCAAGAAATCAAAGAAGAACTGAAACACTTCATGGAATCCGATGAGAATGAAGATACATCAATCCAAAACCTATGGGATACAGCAAAGGCCGTCCTAAGGGGGAAATTCATAGCCATCCAAGCCTCACTCAAGTAAATTGAAAAATCCCAAATACACCAACTCTCATTACACCTTAAAGAACTGGAAAATCAACATAAAATTAAACCAACCCCCCACACAAGGCGGGAAATAATTAGGATTAGAGCAGAGATGAATGAATCAGAAACTAGAGATACAGTAGAATGCATCAATGAAACTAGAAGCTGGTTCTTTGAAAGAATCAATAAGATCGATACACCATTGGCCAAACTAGTCCAAAAGAAAAGGGAGAAGACCCAAATTAATAAAATCATGAATGAAAGGGGAGAGATCATGACTAACACCGAGGAAATAGAAACAATCATCAAAAATTACTATCCACAATTATATGCCAATATGTTTAACAACCTAGAAGAGATGGATACATTCCTAGAAACCTATACTACCAAGACTGAAACAGGAAGACATTGACAATCTGAATAGACCTATATCTAGTAATGAGATTGAAGCAGTGATCAAAACCTCCCGAAAAACAAGACTCCAGGCCCAGACCGATTCCCTGGGGAATTCTACCAAACATTCAAGGAAGAAATAACACCTATTCTCCTGAAGCTCTTTCAAAAAATAGAAATGGAAGGAAAAATTCCAGAATCTTTCTATGAAGCCAGCATCACACTAATCCCCAAACCAGACAAAGACCCCATCAAAAAGGAGAACTTCAGACCAATATCACTGATGAATACGGATGCCAAGATTCTCAACAAGATCCTTGCTAACAGGATCCAACAATACATTAAAAAGATTATCCACCATGACCAGGTGGGTTTTATCCCAGGGATGCAAGGGTGGTTCAACACTTGCAAATCAATCAACATGATAGAACAAATCAATAAGAGAAGAGAGAAAAATCACATGGTACTCTCAATTGATGCAGAAAAGGCATTCAACAAAATACAACATCCATTCCTGATTAAAACTCTTCATAGTATAGGGATAGAGGGAACATTTCTCAACCTCATAAAATCTATCTACAAAAAACCCATAGCGAATATCATCCTCAATGGGGAAAAACTGACAGCCTTTCCTCTGAGATCAGGAACAAGGCAAGGATGCCCACTCTCACCACTACTGTTCAACATAGTGTTAGAAGTCCTAGCAACATCAATCAGGCCACAGAAAGAAATAAAAGGTATCCAGCTTGGCAAAGAGGAAGTCAAACTCTCGCTCTTTGCAGACGACATGATACTCTATGTGGAAAACCCAAAAGACTCTACCCCCAAACTGCTAGAACTCATACAACAATTCGGTAATGTGGCAGGATACAAAATCAATGCACAGAAATCAGTTGCATTCTTATACACTAACAACGAAAAAATAGAAAGGGAAATCAGAGAATCGATTCCGTTTACTATAGCACCAAAAACTATAAGATACTTAGGAATAAACCTAACCAAAGAAGTCAAGGATCTGTACTTGAGGAACTACAGAACACTCATGAAAGAAATTGAAGAAGATACAAAAAGATGGAAGAGCATTCCATGCTCATGGATCGGAAGAATAAATATTGTCAAAATGTCTATACTGCCCAGAGCAATCTACACTTTCAATGCCATTCCGATCAAAATTCCACCAACATTCTTCAAAACGTTGGAACAAACAATCCTAAAATTTATATGGAACCAAAAAAGACCCTGAATTGCTAAGGAATTGCTGAAGAAGAAAAGCAAAGCTGGGGGCATCTCATTACCTGACTTCAGGCTTTACTACAAAGCTGTGATTACCAAGACAGCATGGTACTGGCACAAAAACAGAGAAATAGACCAATGGAACAGAGTGGATAGCCCACATATGGACCCACAGATCTATGGTCAAATCATCTTTGACAAAGCAGGAAAAAATATCCAGTGGAAAAAAGACAGTCTTTTCAATAAATGGTGCTGGGAAAATTGGACAGCTACGTATAGAAGAATGAAACTAGACCACTCTCTTACACCACACACAAAGGCAAACTCGAAATGGATGAAAGACTTCAATGTGAGGCAGGATTCCATCAAAATCCTGGAAGAGAACATAAGCAGTAACCTCTTTGACATTGGCCACAGCAACTTCTTTTAAGACACGTCTCCAAAGGCAAAGGAGACAAAAGCGAAAATGAACTTCTCGGACTTCATCAAAATAAAAAGCTTCTGTACAGCAAAGGAAACAGTCAACGAAACAAAGAGGCAACCCACAGAATGGGAGAAGATATTTGCAAATGACACTACAGACAAAGGGCTGGTATCCAAGATCTATAAAGAACTACTCAAACTCAACATCCAAAAAGAAGATGAACATATCAACAAATGGGCAAGAGACATGAAGAGGCACTTCTCCATAGAAGATATACAAATGGCTAACAGACACATGAAAAAATGTTCAACGTCACTAGCTATCAGGGAAATTCAAATCAAAACCACACTGACACCAGTCAGAATGGCCAAAATTAACAAGACAGGAAACAACAAGTGTTGGAGAGGCTGCGGAGAAAGGGGAACCCTCTTACACTGTTGGTAGGAATGTAAACTGGTGCAGCCGCTTTGGAAAACAGTGTGGAGATTCCTTAAAAAATTGAAAATAGAGCTACCCTATGACCCTGCAATTGCACTACTGGGCATTTACCCCAAAGATACGGATGTAGTGAAAAAAAGGGCCATATGTACCCAATGTTCATCGCAGCAATGGCCACAATCGCCAAACTGTGGAAAGAGCCAAGGTGCCCATCAATAGATGAATGGATAAAGAAGATGTGGTACATATATACAATGGAATACTATGCCTCCATCAGAAAGGATGAATATCCAACTTTTGTAGCAACATGGACTGGACTGGAAGAGATTATGCTGAGTGAAATAAGCCAA
>PITA01017407.1:0-14936 GCA_004023965.1 Spilogale gracilis | reverse complement strand
ATGTTTCACTTACTTGTGGTGCATGAGGGGTAACCTGGAGGACAGTGGGAGAAGGAAAGTAAAGTGGAACTAGGGTAATCCAGGGAAAGAAACAAAACAACAGAGACTTTGGACACAGAAACAAACTGAGGGCTCTTGGAGGGAGGGGGATGGACGGAAGGGAGAGCCTGGTGGTGGGTACTGGGGACGCCTAAAGCGTGGAGCACTGGGTGTGGGGAATGGGGAATGAATCTTGGAACACTGGGAAAAAAAATTTAAGTAACAATAAAAAAATAAATAAATAAAATAAAAAAGAAAGCAAATCAACAGCAGCTCAAAGATGTATGGAACGCTATCAGGCATTACCAACAAAAAATATGGTGGGAATCCCAAAAGTAGAAGAGAGAAAAAGAGGCAGAAAGAATATTTGAATATTATGATTAATAATTTTCCAAATTTGATTAACAAAATTAATCTGTACATGCAAAAAGCTCTGTGAACTCCAGTAGGATAATCTCAAAATGATTCTCACCTAAAGACATCATGAACTGTTGAAAGCCAAAAATAAAGACAGTCTTGAAAGCAGCAGTAGAAGTGTGACTTATCATATACAAAAACTCAGTAAGATCAACAGCTGTTTTCGAATTAGAAATTGTGGAGTCTGGAAGTCAGTGGGATAACACATAATTTCTGGGCCTTGTGGTGGTTATATGAAGCTACATATATGATAAAATTCTAGATAGCTACACACACATGCACCACACACACATAAGCGCATATTCAGCTGGTGAAATATGAGTAAGTTTTATGGTTTATACACATGTCAGTTTCCTGATTTTGAAACTATGCTATACCTATGCACGAAGAAGGGTGAAGTATGCACAGGACCTTCCTTTATTTCTTTGCAATTTTTGTGAATTTTATGTGAATTTTATGTGAATCTATACTAATTCCAAAATGAATATTTAAAAAAATAGCCTTTAATCTTATGAATACCATGTAAAGTATTACTGTTAAAGAGAGAATTCGCAAAGCTTCTGGAAGAATTGTCTTCAAAGCTAATCTAGTTATAATTTTACTTTTCAGCTCTCCAAAATATTTAGAGTGAAACAGTGTGTTTACCATCAACCTGGTGCCAGACTACTACTGTTACATTCTTAAAGCTTTTCTAGAAATTGTAGTGTGGTCTTAAGCTATCCATTGAATTTATGTATTCTTGAGAATCTTCAGCTACTGTCTAACAAAGCAATTTTACAAATTATATTGGCAACATGTGTTAACTCTTTGAAAAGTAAGTGACATTTTATAAAAAAGCAAGATAATAAAAAATTTTTATAATTTGAATTAAGTTTATCCTTACATTAAAAAATAATCCAACAATGTAGACAGGAAAATAAAGGCTTTCATGAACAAACATTATATTTCAAATGATACTGGCTTATTTCATTTTATAAACTTCATGATGTTCAGGTCTATGGCTCCCACAATCTTAGTTATGTATCTTGTTAATATTTTTCACATGATTATTGAGTTCACCAGTCATCCCCACATGTCTAAATATCATTCTCTGCCCTCTGTTAAGTTCAGTGTCATTTTAAAAAATAGAGTCCAGTTTTGGAATATTCTGTTGTGCCTGCTCACCTTAGCAATATTTAAGTATCATGTTAAATTAAAGCACTTTTGATCACATTGACTAATCTTTTACCCATTAACAGCAAGGAAAGTTGCAAGAAAAACTGCAGGTTTTGCCTTTTTTTTTTTTTTAATTTACAGCATCTTAGGAAAAAAACGTTTGATTTGCACTGTAACTTGAAAAAATATTTTCTTGCTTTTGGAGATTTTGAGAATATCCTGATTGATCAGCATCGCCAAACTATAAGAATGCTATGGACTCTTGTTGCTTACAAGATTTTCTTTGGTCACCAAACCCAGTATGATAAAATGTTCTCTAAATCCTAGGCTACAAATGCATCTATGATACTACTCAAGTCATATTGAATGTAGAATGAAACAGATTACAGTTATAATATTCAGTCAGTAAAAGATTAAGGGGTCTAGAGAAATCTTTCCAATGCCTTCTCCCTTTTGGTATCGGAAGTAGTTTTTCTTACATAAACCTGAGCTTTAGACTGTCAGCTGTTCAGAAATCCTGGTGAAATGGCTGCTATGGTAAATAAAATTTAAGATTTTCCTCATGAGAAAAAGACATGACAGAAAGTCAGAAATGGTCATATTTAGAATTTTAATGGAGAAAATCTGGTATATACATATATTTTTCTGAAGTCTTTAGAGCAAATGTTTTATTTACATTTAAAAATTTTTTTCTCTGCTTCTGATATAATTTGTCCTCTGACTTCTGGTAATCAGCAAAATGATATAGGCATTTCTAGGGAATACATAATCCAGATTTATGATAAGATACATGAGCTTTAATAGGTGGTCCTACAGAAAGTCAGTTATGGAGAAGTTTGTGGTTGGAATCTAGTACCCGTGAGCACAAGAGTTTGCTCCAGGCTTAAAACAAAGATAGGCTTTTATGCACGGAAAAATCTTGACAACAAAGGAGACTGCATTTTCAGTAGGATTTGTGTAAAATATGACTTCTTAAGAAGGAAAAGAAATAAACTTTGAGTTTTTCTTTGACAGGATGTCATTTTGTTACAGCTTGAGAATATGATTAGAGTTCCATTTATTGAAGGCATAAATAACAAAATATCTTTTTAAGTGCCACCATGAAGGCTTGGTGCTAGGTTCTTTACAAAGTGTGTTAATTGGGGGCCTGGGTGGCTCAGTTGGTTAAGTGACTGCCTTCGGCTCAGGTCATGATCCTGGAGATCCGGGATGGAGCCCAGCATCGGGCTTCCTGCTGGGCAGGAAGCCTGCTTCTCCCTCTCTCACTCCCCTTGCTTGTGTTCCCTCTCTCGCTGTGTTTCTCTCTGTCAAATAAATAAATAAAATCTTTTTTAAAAAGTGTGTTAATTAATGTAGGTGTTGCCTTTCATTAGGAGATATCCCATCATGTTACATGGTGAAGTCCCATTTTTAGTTTATGGTTGAATTCAGTAAAGGCCAGATCTGTCAGAAAATTTTACATATACCACTATAATTATATTACATCTATAGAGCATGTCTTACTGTATTGAACATTTGACATAAATATATTTTGATTCTATAATCTAATGTCAATTAAGCTGCTTGTATTTACTTTTGTTTTTAACATCTCTTTTGAAGAACATCTATCTCTCATCCCTGCCCTGCTTTCTCACTGAAAAAGTTCAGTGGAAAGTGCATTGGATCCACACTCCCTTTGTTTGAAAAATGTATGTATCAGGTATTCAGAATTAGTTTAATATTTAACATTGATTTGTGGTACACTGCTGTCATCACTGAGCCATGCATGGCTATATTTAAATATAATTAGCATTTATGAACCTACTATGAAACTAGAGATGTATAAAACTGAAAATAACTTACATTTATTGAGGTGTTCCTCCCCTTGAGTAAACTCAAGTTCACTGAGAGTTTTCTTTTTCTTTTTTTCTTCTCTCTTTTTTATAATGTCCAGAACAGCAGTCAACACAAGTAACTGGCCCCAAATGTCAACAGTGAGAAGGTGAGAAAATGTATTCTAGATCAGCACTTCTCAATCTGCAGTATGCATGTGAATCACCCAAGATTCTAGTTCAAAGACAAGTCCTGGTGGTCCCAGAGATTCTGAAAATCTTACAACCTCCTAGGTGGTGATGATGCTGTAGTTCCTTGTTTGTGGACCACTCTTTTAATAGCAAGGTTATTTACGGTCCTATGATAGAGTAAGCTGCAGTTAATTTTAGATCTTCAAAATTGTCTTTGTATGTAGATTTTTATTTTTTAATTATTTTTTTAAGACAGGTAATTTTATTATTTATTTATTTATTTATTTATTTATTTATTTATTTTAAAGATTTTTTATTTATTTGACAGAGAGAAACACGCTAGAGAGGGAACACAAGCAGGGGGAGTGAGAGAGGGAGAAGCAGCCTTCCTGTGGAGCAGGGAGCCTGATGTGGGACTCGATCCCGGGTCTCCAGGATCATGACCTGAGCCGAAGGCAGTTGCTTAACCAACTGAGCCACCCAGGTGCCCCTGTTTATTTTTAAGTTTAAGTTAAAAAATGTTTATCATTGAAATATAGTTCACATTCAATATTATGTTAGTTTCAGTTATACTACATAGTAATTCAGTAATTATATACATTACTCAATGCTCACCATGATAAGGATAGTTACAATCTGCCAGCTTATGATGTTTTTGCATTGTTTTGACTATATTCCCTATGTTAATCTTTTCATTTCCTTGATTTATTTATTTTGTAACTGGAATTTTGTACCTCTTAATACCAGTCACCTATTTTGCCCATCTCTCTATCCACCTCCCCTCTGGAAACCACTGGCTTGTTCTCTGTATATAAAGATCTGTTTTTTGTTTATTTGTTCATGTATTTTGCTTTTAGGTTCCATATCTAAGTGAAATCATATGGTACTTGTTCTCTAAGGTATTTCACTTAGCATAATATCCTCTAGATCCATCCACATTATCACAAATGGCAAGATTTCAATTATTTTTATGGCTTAGTAATATTCCATTGTATATGTATACCACATTTTCTTTTCATTCATCTATCAGTCGGCACTTGGGTTGCTTCCATATTTTAGCTATTATAAGTAATACTGCAGTAAACATAGGGGTGCATGTATCTTTTCTAATTAGTGCTTTCATTATGGGGATTAGATAACAGTGGAATTATTAGATCATAAGATATCTCTATTTTTAATATTTTTGAGGAAACTTCATGCTGTTTTTCAAAGGCTGCACCAATTTTCATTCCCACCAACAATGCACAAATGTTCCCTTTTCTCCATGTCCTCACCAATATTTGTTATTTCTTATCTTTTTGATACTTAACCATTCTGATTGGTGTGAGATGATATTGTATTGTGAATTTGATTAGCATTTCCCTGGTGATAAGTGATGTTGAACATCTTTTCATGTGTCTCTTGACCATCTGTATGTCTTCTTTGGAAAATGTCTTCCAATTTTTGCCCATTCTTAATTGGATGTTTTTGGGGTTGAGTTTTATACGTTCTTTATATATTTTGGATATTATCTCCTTATCAGATATATCATTTGCAGATATCTTCTCCCATTCACAAGATTGCATTTTTGTTTTATTAATGCTTCAATTTCTGTGTGAAAGCTTTTTATTTTGGTGTAGTCCCAATAATTTATTTTTGCTTTTGTTTCCCTTACCTGAGGAAACATTTCCATAAATAGATTGCTAAGACCAATATCTAACAGATTACTGCCTGTGTTTTCTTTGAGAAATTTTATGGTTTCAGGTCTCAGTTTTAGGTCTTTATTCCATTTTGAGTTTATTTTTGTGCATGGTGTGATAAAGTGGTCCGGTTTCTTTCTTTTGCATGTATCTGTCCAGTTTTTCCAACACCATTTATTGAAGATATTCTTTTCCTCATTGTATATTCTTGCCTCCTTTGTTGTAAACTGATTGGCTATATGTGCATGGGTTTATTCCTGCACTGTCTATTCTGTCCCATTGTTCTGTGTCTGCTTTTGTGCCAGTACCATACTTTTTTTTTTAAGATTTTATTTATTTATTTGACAGAGAGAAACACAGCCAGAGAGGGAACACAAGCAGGGGGAGTGAGAGGGAGAAGCAGACTTCCCGCCAAGCAGGGAGCCCCATGTGGGACTTGATCCGGGGTCTCCGGGATCATGAACCGAGCCGAAGGCAGTCGCTTAATCAACTGAGCCACCCAGGCGCCACAGTACCATACTGTTTTGATTACTGTAGCTTTGTTGTATGTCTTGAAATCTGGGATTGTGATACCTCCACCTTTTATCAAGTTTGTAGCAGTTTTTATCATTAATTCATTCTAAATTTTATTAAATTTACTTTATTAAATTTCTATTAATTTTTCTTTTTATTGAGATAATCAGTGATGACATTTATATATTAAGTCCTATATATTATTATATATTAATTAGATGTTAGATATTTAAATATTGAATGTTAACCCATCCTAATATTAACCCTTCCTTACATGGAATAAATCCTACCTTGTCATGTGTGATTTTCATATATGTATCTCAAATATGCTACATGATTTAGGGTTGTTTTCATCTATGGTTACTCATGAGAAGAACTTATAATTTTCTTTCTTTAGTCTTGCATTAAAATTTTACAGGTTTGAGATATATTCTCTTTTTCCATTGTTTAGAAGAGTTTCTACTAGATTATAATGATCTGTTTCATGAAAATTTTGTAGAACTCACTTATAAGTCATTTGAGACTTTTTTTCTTATAGGATGATTTTAAGCTATCGTTTCAGTAATGAGTCTTTTCTTCCTATTCTTTTGGACTCAGTTTTGGTAAGTTAACTTTTTTTTAAGAATTTTAAAATTAATCTTGTAAATTTATTGATTTGTTTATTGAGTCTTTAATATCTGTTTAATTTCTAATACCTTCTCCATCTTATTGAAAATGTTATTTATATACATCTTGTATATTTGGCAATCTACTTACTTATTCAACAAATATGTATTAAACACCTACTCTTACCTAGTCATTGTTCTAAATGTTCAAAATGGTTCTATAAACAAAACAGCCCTACATATTTTTCACTTGTTTAGTTTATAACATGATAGAGAGGAAAAAGGTTGAGGCATAGTGATCTAAAATAAACATAATAAATAAGTAGAGTATATCGTTTGTTACACATTATTAAGGTTAGAGTAGTTTGAGATTGTTGGGGGAGGGGTCAGATTACAATTTAAATACAGTGATCAAGGTAGGCTTCATTTAATAGGTTACATTTGAATGAGATCTGAATGGGTGAGAGTAAGTCCAGGGATGACAGGAAAGTGAAGTTCTGGATAATGAGAACAACCTGTGGAAAGCCATGAGGTCAGCACATTCTGGAGTATAATAACAGTAGGGAACATTGTGGTTAAAACTAAGCAAAGTGGGAGAAATAGTAGGAGATGTGTCCAGAAAGCACTGGGAAAGCTGGGACATGTGGAGGATTTCAGGTCATTTTAAGACTAAATCCAGACTTTATTCAGTTTTTCTTAGTTTTTACCTAATGTTCTTTTTCTGTTCTGGGATCCTTCCAGGGTACCAAGTTATCAACTCAGCACTTAGGCTTCTCTGGGCTGTGACAGTTTCTCAGACTTTCCTTGGTTTTGATAACTTAAACATTTCAAGGAGTCCAGGTCAGATGTTTTATAGAATGCTCCTCAGTTGGAATTTTTCTGATGTCTATCTCATGATTAGATTTAGGTTATATAATTTGGGGGGGGGGATGACCACAGAAATAAAGTTCTATTTTTATCACATCACATTAATGATACATGCTCTCTATGTGACTTAAATGTTTTAATCTTGATCGCCAGAGTAGTGCTTATCAGGTTTATCTACTGTAAAGTTATTCTTTTTCCCTCTCATTTCCATGCTGTACTTTCTGCTAGGTAGTCACTGTGCATAACCCACATTTAAAGAGTAGAGAGTTATGTTCCACCTGATATTATTGTTATGTCCCACCTGTTCTACATTTTCTCAGGACAAGTATCTGCATAAATTGTGTGAGATTATACTGAAATTTATTTCTTCTACTTTATTTAAATATTTGTATCAGTATAGACTCCTAGTTTTTTTATTTTACTTAGGTTATAATTCAATACTGCTTTACATTTTGTGGTTATGTTGTTTTTTGGCCATTGAGAACTCTTCCTGTTGGCTTTTCTGTCCTTTTGACAAACCCCCATCGTTGTGTTTAATTTGAACACTTCCTTACTTTCTGGCACTTGAAGATGCTTCAAGTTCATTTTGTGTGTTTCCTGTCCAAGTTCTAGAGTCAGCCATTTCTCCAAGGGACCTGGTTACTTTTACTGGGGAATGGCTTAGAAACCAACATCTGTATACTATGTGTAAAAATTTTGCCTTTTAGTCAGAGTATCAGTTACAGGGTTTAGAGAGAAGAGTGATGTGTTATGATTTACAATTTGAAAAGTTGCCTGTAACTGCTATGTTAGACTAGATTATAGAAGGGAAAGCACAGAAGCTATTATTAGGCTATTTGGCTATTAGGAGACTACTACAGTTATCCAGACCAGAGGTGATAGCTTGGATTAAGGGAGTAGCAGTGGAGGTGGTGAAAGTTGTTGGATTGTAACCCTTACCTTTGAAGACAGTTTATCTTTGATATTTTTTCAAATATTTCTTCCTTTATTCAAGAAATTATCCTCCTTCTAGGATTTTCCTATGCAGATATAAGCATATCTATATTGTCCTGCCATGTAACTATTACATAGTCATTTCTTGTCCTTCTTTACCATTTTATGAGAAAATTTCTTTTTTTTTTAAAGATTTTATTTATTTATTTATTTGACAGAGAGAAACACAGCGAGAGAGGGAACACAAGCAAGTGGGGTACGAGAGGGAGAAGCAGGCTTCCTACCGAACAGGGAGCCTGATGTGGGGCTCTATCCTGGGTCTCCAGGATCATGACCTGAGCCGAAGGCAGTCGCTCAACCAACTGAGCCACCCAGGCGCCCCTATGAGAAAATTTCTTAATCCCATCTTTTAACTCATTAGCTTATTCTTTAAACATCCATTCTTTTATTTTATTTAATTTTTTGTTTTTTATTTTGCTGATTATATTTTACATCCTAAACATTCCTACTGTTAAGTATCTACTGTCACCTTATCACGCATCTCCATCCTTTGTTTTAAATTTTTCTTTAGCAATCATCATCATTTAATGTACTAGATATTTTTTCTTATTTTTCTTTGTTTCATTGTTTCATTTGTTTCAAATGAAACCAATCTTTTTCATTTGCAGTACTTTCACTTATTGTCTGTCTGCCGCTAGAATAGAGTATAAATTCCATGAGGGCTTGGATTTTTGTTTTTGTTTTTTCATTGCTCTATCTCCTGAATTTATCATAGTTCCTGAAACAGTGAGAGCTCAATAGTTTTTAGATGAGTAAATTGATAGAGTAGATGGTCTAGATAATCTTGCCCTTGAAAGAGGGAGGACATGACAATTTCATTAAGGGAATTTATGCTACCTCTAGTTTTAGAGAGTTATATAATTTATTTATTGGGCTTCCCTAGTAACTCTTATTATATCATGTACTTAGCCTTGGGCAAGGCCACCTTAGAATCTGACTTTTAAGTGTTGTTCAAATATACCCATGTCTGAGAAAGGAAATATAAAGATCATAAGTGGGAAATGTCAAATGGAAAGTATAGTCAAAGACATGATATTCTCAAGTAGTCAGTATTTGACAAGCCTTAAGATCATATAATTATATCTGTGGCTTGATCATTTTCTGAAATAGAAACTGGGAGTTATTTAGCCTCTAAACTAGGTGTCATTTAGGCAAACTGGATGGAAAAGCACCCTTTTATTGAGATTTCCTTCTGTTGCTGATTGGTTTTTTGCATTTAATAGCTTCCATGTTATTTTTTAAAACAGTAACAATTTCACTTTTCTCTTTGCTTTGGCTTTAACAAGACTTTATTAGTTAAGGGAAAGGAACTACCAACAAGGATGAATTCTTTTCTTTTGGAAGAGTTCTTACACTGTAAAGTCTTTTTGTCCTGATTCCCTATCCCAGCTCTGGTATAAAGGAGTCATTTATTTAGAATATCTTTACAAAACTTGAGGGCTTGCAGAACAACATTTTGCTTTTAAGACAGCTTATGTTGTGCTAGCCTATCTGTTTCATTTGCATGAATGCACAGAGCAGCACACAAATGTGTATAAATCTACATCTGTGTACATTTAACTTAAAAAACAGACTTTAAAAATGCTGTTTACCCAGAAGTTAAAACAAGGTGTGCCTCTTCTTGTATGTGTGTTTGTTGTTGATTTTTTGCATTTTCTCCATTTCTTATTGATTGCCAATTTGTTTTCCTCTGCCTTTGCAGTCCTAAAGATTTATGCCATTTTGGGGTCTAATTACCCAAGCAGTTCTCAATTATATTTTCAGTGTATTTTTTTCTGAAATGCCTGCAGCTTATGGCACTGCCCCAAATTGCTTGTTCTGCTGAGGTGCTTGCTCAGCACATCTTCTTTCTGTAGTCATGTCACCTTCGATGAAGTCTCACTTTCCCCAGAGTCTTTTTTATTTACATTTATATATGTCAGCCAAATCTTGTCCTTTTTGCACTTGGCATTTTAACTAAAGTTTCTTTACCATGAGGTTACTATAATTTATAGACAATTGGTCAGAAAATGCAAAGAAATAATCAATAGGAAGACATTTTAATGTATCATCTAATTATTTTTCCTTTTTCAAATCTCTCTTATTAAAATGCATAATAATGTTTTTCGATCTGAAAATGTTATTTTATTTCATAGTTATTCGGTCTTCCCAAGGTGTATTTCATAATCAAATGATACATTTAAAATTTCTTTTATTAAGAAAAGGTGGCTGTAATGCAAAAGCTAAATTCCTATCTCCCCAAAGGGACAGTTAAATCCGTAGGTAAGTGAAATAAGTCAAACAGAGAAAGTCAATTTTCATATGGTTTCACTTATTTGGGGAACATAAGGAGGAGCATGGAGGACATTAGGAGAAGGGAAAAATGAAGGGGGAGAAATCGGAGTGGGAGGCGAACCATGAGAGACTGTGGACTCCTGGAAACAAATGGAAGGTTTTAGAAGGCAGAGGGGTGGGGGGATGGGTGACCCTGGTGATGGTTATCAAGGAAGGCATGGATTGCATGGAGCACTGGGTATTATACACAAATAACGAATCATGAAACATTATGTCAAAAACTAATGATGTACTGTATGGTGACTAACATAACACAATAAAAAAATAAAAAAATACCTAAACCCTTAGTATATATCATATACAGTATTTAAGAATATTGGTAAAAAAATTCATGAATTAGAAAAACTGCTAAAGATATTTTGAAGAGTAATTTGGTAGTTACTTAGTGAAGCAATGTACATATACATCTTGTGATTGTGTCTTTAGTATAAACTGAAAAACTCAAAGCTCTTGGAAAGGTGCACACTAAAGCTATGCAAAAATGTTCACTGAACTGTTGTTTGGGTAAACAGATGAAAATAGAATGATGTCTATAGTGCTGTATTTCAACAACTATATATAAGACAACATTATATATATTTTTTGAGAATAAATATTTGCTTTTTTCAATTTTTTATTTTAATTCAAGTTAATATACAGTGCAAATTGGTTTCAGGAGCAGAATTCAGTGATTCATCACTTACAAACAACACCTAGTGCTCATCATAACAAGTGTTCTCCTTAATACCTATCACCCATTTAGTCCGTCCTCCACCCACTTCCTTCCATCAACCCTCATTTTTTTTTCTGTCATTAGGAGTCTCTTATGGTTTGTCCCCCTCCTTTTTTTCCCCTTCCCATGTATTCATCTGGTTTGTTTCTTATGTTCTACATATGAGTGAAATCATATGGTATTTGTCTTTCTCTGACTGAATTAGTTTGCTTAGCATAATATACTCTAGCTTCATCCACATGATTGCAAATGGCTTTCATTATCTTGATGACTCAGTAATATTCCATTGTATATATGCCTATATGTGTGTGTGTGTGTGTGTGTGTGTGTGTGTATACACATACCACCTCTTCTTCATCAGTCAATGGACATTTGGGCTCTTTCCATAATTTAGCTATTGTTGATAATGCTCCTATAAACATTGGGTTGCATGTATCCCTCTGAATCTGTATTTTTATATCTTTTGGGTAAATACCTAGTAGTGCAGTTGCTGGAGAGTAGGGTAGTTTTATTTTTAACATATTTAAATAAATAAGTAGAAGATTAGAAATTGTATTAGTTAAAAGAGAGGCTAAGCTGCTATGCTAAAGGGACTCAGACATACAAAGACTCAAATTAAGTAAAGTTTGTTTCTTAAATAAAAACCCAGAGGTGAGTAGTCACATGTTGATGGGATGGCTCTACCATTAAACTTGGTTTCCACAGTTCTTATATGTTAGACAACTGTGGAAGGATTTGTTCCTCTTCCAGCTGAACCCTTAAACATGTTTATTCTTTTTTTTTTTTAAAGATTTTATTTATTTGACAGAGAGAAACACAGCCAGAGGGGGAACACAAGCAGGGGGAGTGAGAGAGGGAGAAGCAGGCTTCCTGCTGAGCAGAAAGCCCGATGTGGGACTCGATCCCTGGTCTTCGGGATCATGACCTGAGCCGAAGGCAGTCGCTTAACCAACTGAGCCACCCAGGCACCCAAACATGTTTATTCTTATGAAGCTGCATATAAATCTGACTGCCTGTAATGTATTATAATGATTGAATGATTATCAGTTAATGACTAACCAAGCAAAACCCCATTCTATTTTTTCTTTCTAATGAAAATCAACAATACAAAGACACATTTTTACCTGCAAAGCTTTACAGTTTATGAGGCAATTTTGTGTATATTAACTCATTTCATTAAATTTGAGAATATGAAGCATTCATAATGCATAATTTATAATATAAACACTAAAGAAATCTACTAGAGTTTTTAAAATTCATTATAAGAAGAGAATCTTAGAATACTACTTACACATGGCCAGTCAATATACTTCATCCTCTAGCTAAAACAGGTCTTCTTGCTGGCATTGATATTTGTCTTCATAGAACAAAAGACAAGTTGGGTAGAATTAAAAATCTTCCATTGCTGTCAAAGACATGTCAAACAGAAGTAAACTCTCCTTCTAACGAAAAATTTCTGTCTTGTCAATAGCACAATTCCTATTATGTCATGGTGCCTGGTATCAGTCCACAAGGACACTATCAACTCGATAATTAGTTGATCAACTGATAATTCTATATCTCATCAGTGAAGAACAGAGCAATTTAGTGGTGTTTAAGCATCTTATTAGTATGTCATAAGGACACAAGGAAGCAAGTCAAAACATATATATTAAATTAATACTCTTGAGGAATAGCTCAAGGGGAAGTGTTTACAAATTTGTAAAACTTATTTATAAGACGAGAATATTTGCCTACATCACTGCATTTTATGTGATCAGTTTAGATAATTTAATTCATCTGGTTTTTCCGTTTGAGAGCAATTCAAGAATAATAGCATTGACCCTGATTTTATTTTTACTTGATGCCATGATTAATAGCACAAAATAGTTTACTTTTTTTTCTCTGTCAGAATGTTTTCAATAAATGGGTTGCCTTGATCATTTGGTGTAGACCTTACTCCTCAATTTTCTCAGTCATAATGTTACGTCTGAACAAAATTGAGATTTATTGGTGACCCTCCAATCAGATGAATACAACAATAAAATAAAGATGACCAATATAAAGCAAAAAAAATAGGACAAACTTTTCTTTGATACATTTCTGTCCAAATATGGGGGGGATTTCTTGATATTCTGTGTCTTTGTAATGAATTTTCCTCTCAGTAGAAGATTTCATCATAAAACATGTTTGAATTATTTTTCTTCACTAAGGAGTGTGCTATTTTGCACATTAGAATGGAGATCAATGCAAAAGGGATAGATGGGATCACTGGCTTTTGTCTGTTGCTTATTTTCTTGACAAGGGGCATTGTTCTAACAATACAAAGGTGCTTGGAGCCTAAAATAGGCTGATGTGCAAAGTATAGACCCATTTGGGCAGCCTCCAGGGTACAGTTACCAGGAAGGTTTTGTCCGATGCTTTAAGCCTGAGCACAGACTAGTGTCTAGTGGAGTAGCTATTAGTGGCAGGATGACCTGATTGTTTACCGGGCTTCTCCTGTGAGGACTTTGTGAAGACACTCAAAATGCTTAATATGAGGAAGTATCTAAACTGGGTGATTTAGGGTGTGAACCTCTGTCTTTTATATAAATGTTGGGTGAGGTGCAAGAGATAATGTGAACAGTGAGACTTTTTGCTTCAGGTAATACTCTTTCCGTTTCTGTAAGCAGAAACAACTCTTCCCTGGCTCCCTGCTCAGGCCAGAGCCCTTGAGCTGTAAGAGGGCTTTAATGTCTCTGTACCTAGCACTATACTTAGATGAAAGTGGTACTTTAAGTGCTTATCTTAAATATATTCATGCCAAATGGAATAATGATCAAATATATCTATTTACTTGTACTTACATTATTAAAAAATGAATTTTTTGCATGAATGTTTTTTCCAGACATCTGGAAATGCACTCACTGAAGATCCAAGCTTTCTACTATCCTTGCCTTCTAAAAATTGGAAATGTACAGATTTTGAGCTCTTCTCTGTGTTTTGGTGTGTGTTATAATCGGCCTGGGTGATGGCAGGATGGGATTGCTGGAGGTCTAAGGTCAGACAGACCCCTGGCAGTGGAATGAGTACTGTTGCTAGTAGTGGGAGAAGGTTGAGCAAGGGGACTGTGCAAATCAGTGATGAGCCACAGTAAACAGCCTGCTAATGATACAGAAGCCACATCATGCTAACCTGACAGTAAGCAGTAATTTGAAATTCAGTAGATGAGACTGTGGCAGCAGGGAGTTCTGGCCAGAAAGAATAGAGATTTAGCCACAGAGAGGGATCAAACACCCAGGAAAACTGGAAAATAAGGCAGAGTCTCAGAGGATCTAGATCCTGAAAACAGGCCAAGTGGAACATAAGATTAAATCCTCATGGAAAGCTAAGAATGGGACTAAAAAACTAGATTGGCTTCTCAAATCTCCATTATGCAAATTTTGGATTAATAAAATGAATCTTCCAGTTTAGAATTTGGAAGATATTGAAGCTACAGGCAATAGTTTAGGATTGGAAGTAGCAAAGATAGAGTTGATAAGCCAGTCACTACATAGGGAACTACATGAACTTCCTCATTCTATGGCGATACAACCTATTTCCAGAGGCTGCTTCCTCTCTCCCTTGTTCTTTCCCTTCCTCTCTCCTTCTCTCTCTCTCT
>PITA01017406.1:0-43435 GCA_004023965.1 Spilogale gracilis | reverse complement strand
GAACTAGGAAATCCCCAATATTTGGAAATCAATTCATCCACGTCTAAATATCTTGTATGTCAAGAAGAAACCTCAATGAAATTAGAAAATAGTTTGAAGTAAGGTATAATAAAAATATGATGTCAAAATTTATGGAATCTACATTATGGTGTAGTTGCAGGGACATCTGAAGCACCAGATGTATATACTAAAAAAAATAGGTGTTCTAAATATCTATTTCAAGAAGAACAACAAATTAAGCTCAAAATAAGTATGGGGAATGGTTAAAGTCAGAAACTGATTTAAAACACAAATATTCAATGGACAAGTCAACATAAAACAAACATCTTTTATTTGAAAAACTAAAACCACATAAACTCTCAAAATACTTCTCAAAAAAACTGGAGACAGCATAAATTACCCATATGTTTGATATAGAAATCTGACAAGGACATTACAAGGAAAAAAAATTACCTGCCCATTTCCCCTCGACTCATAGACCAAAAATCCTAAATGAAATATTAACAGATTAAATTCTATTGTATAAAAATAGGATAACACACTATGACAGAGCCAAATTTATTTTGGCAATTCAAGATAGGTCAACCATTCAAACATAGTTGAAATGTACATACTGCACACACCTATAAGTATCTTTGCTAGGCAACCTCCAGTTTCTGGTCCAAATTACAAAGAGCTTAGAAGTCTTCACTCTCATCCTCACAACAAGTAAAACGTTGAAGAAACTATAATCAACAGCTCTTACATCCAGTGAGAGTCGAGGTCACAGGGCCACCTCCTGCCCTGGAAAGCAGAGACACAGGGACAGACACCAGCGGGTGGCGAAGCCGTTACCAGTGGGACCGAGTGAAACTGTCATGGATGACGTGCGGGTGGCTCAGTGTGGACAAGTTTGAGAGTTCAAAACTCCGGGGCTGGTGGGAGGGGCAGTTTTAGAGGGCCCACTCCCTACTCCAAGTCTTACCTCCAGAAGCAGTACCATGCTCTCCCTGGGAAGACACCCCCCTGCTTCCAGCAAGAAGAAGGACAAGGTCTCCATTTTGAAATATGCCCAGAGCATTCTGTTCTCCTTAAACTGCTGCCCTCAAAGAACACTGTCTCAGCGGAGCCTAACTTGGGTATTACCAGCACCTCACTGACCTGGGGGAGGATAGATACCCAACTCAGACTGAAAAACTGAGACCTAGTCTCAGCACCACAGGACACTTCCCTCCCTACACTGCACCTCCACATCTATAGGGCTCCCGGGCAAGAATGGGGGTGTGTGTGTGTGAAAACTAAAGGTACTGCCAAACTCTGATGCCATTTGAGGAGTCTCTAGGAAAACCCAGGACAAGAGAGAGACACAAATGAGGACACTGGAAGAAAGTCTAGCCTCTGACATCATAGCTAGAGCAAATCATACACATGGCCTGACACCTGCCCAGATAAACAGAAACCTCACACCGAAGGCCTGTATTTCTTTTGCCTCACACCTAATGTTAGGATTCCAACAAAAAAAATCACAAGGTGTGCTGAAGAGCAGAACATACAATTGGAAGAGACAAAGCAAAACTCTGATAGGGCAGAGATTACAGAATTATCAGATCAGTAGCTTAAAATAACTATGATCAAGATGCTAAGAGTTTTCATCGAGCAGAACAACATGCAGAAGGAGATAGGTAATGAAAGCAGAGAGATGGCAACTCTAATAATAGAATCCAAAAGGAAATGCTAGAAATCAGAAACACAATGAAGAATGCTTTCAATGAGCTCATCCCTAGATTAGACATGACCAAGGAAGGAATCAGTGAGCCAGGAAATACATCAATGGAAACTTCTAGAATAGAAGTGAAGAGAGAAAAAGGAATAAAAAAGATGAAACAGAGTATCCAAGAATAATTGGGACAATTACAAAAGGTGTAAAACATTATACAGAATAACAATTTCATTTGTGAATGCATCAAAAGCATTATAAACATAAGGAATAAATCAAAAGACCACAAGCCCTCTACTTAGAAAATCACAGAACATGACTGAGACAAAGTAAAGCTATATATGAAAAATACACCACCTTCATGGATTGCAAGACAACATGAGAGATGTTCATTCTTTTCAAATGTATCTATCTATTCAATATAATTCTGATTTAAAATCCCAGAAAGTTTTTTCTATGAAAACTGAAAAAACTATTTCTCTAATTTTTATGCCATACGAAAACCTGAGAGCAGCAAAGACAACTTAAAGGAACAAAGTTGTTGGGGTGCCTGGGTAGTTCAATAGGTTAAATGTGTAAGTCTTGATCTCATCCGTTGGACTCCACATGGAGCCTACTTGGAAAAAAAAAGTTGATATTTAAATTACCAGATTAAGACTTATTATAATGTTATGGAAAATAAGACACAAAGAGTATACATGAATAGAATAGAATAAGGAATTCAAAAACACATTACCCTAAGCCTTTTTATTTGTGAGAAAGGTTACATTTCAAAGTGATGGAGAAAGGATGATCTTTTCAATAAATGATCAGTTAAGTATCTATATTTTTAAAAATGGATCTTGCTTCCTATTTACATCTTGGACAAAAACCAATTCCAGTTTGATTGTAGATACAAATGTGAAAGGTTTAGAAAAGTTTTGAGAAGACGATTTAAAGGAATGTATATGGAGCTTCATGACCTTGAGCAGCAGGCTTCTTTAGCAGGACACAATTAATATTAAACATACCAGGAAAAATAATACAAATTAGATTACATGAAAATTAAGAACTGGTCAACAAAGACAACAGTGAAGGAGAGAAAAGTTAAGCCCTAGAATGGAGAAAACATTTGCAATACACATGTTTGACAGAGAGCACAAGTCTAGAACAGTTAGGGAAGACTTCCAAACAATTTAAAAAAGGAAAAAGCAGATAGCCCAACAGAAAACTGGGCAGAATTTAACTTCGCAGAAAATATAAAATGTCCTATAAGCATATGAAAATGTGCCCAACACCCTCAGTTATCAAAAAAATGGAAATTAAGAGAGCACTGTAGTCTATCAAAAATTAAAGATGGGCAAATACAACTGTGGGCAAGAAAGGGGAAGCCACTGGAACTCTCTTGTATTGCTGGTGGGGGTGTCTACACTAGTATACGGGTGCGAGTGCAGACTTTGGAAATATCTTTTGAAGTATCTATTATAATTGAATATATGCATATTCTATGACACAGTCATTCTTCTTGGAGATATATAACTGACAGATTTTATACAAATATAGACCAAAAATGTATGTATAAATATGTTCATAATACTATTATTCATGGTCAGCCCATAGCAGAAGCAACCCAAATATTGGTCAAGAGTAGAATGAATACAGGAAGTGTGGCATGCTCACAGAATGATGTTGTAGTATGATAATCAATACAAACGAACTAGAGCAATATGCAACTATATGTGTGAGTCTCAGAGATACTAGGAAATGAAATCAATCAGACACAACCATTTGTATAAAATACAAAAACAGGAAAAGCCAATATATGGCGGTGGAGTGAGAACAGCAAGGGCTGCTGGGAGGGGGATGCCTAGAAGGGAACCCTAGGGTCCCAGGGTGGTGGTGCTGCCCTGTACCTCCATCTGGGTGCCAGAGGCACTGCCGTGATCACCTCGTTGAAATGTATCAGGCCTCCCTCTCCTGATACCAGTGCACTTTTCTATGCGTGTGTTCTACTTCCAATTAAAAAGCTTACCTTAGTGCCCAAAAGCCAGGAGTCGGTTTTACCTAGATGGGGAGCATCACGAGCTTGCTTGGAAGAATCTGGAGCACATCTCTAATCTCATCCCGGGGGCAGGCAGTGCTGACTTTCCATCCAGTCTTGTGTTATTCACAGATCCCAGACCAGCAACTGACACATGGTGACCAGAGGTCAGTAGATCTTTGATGAATGAGAATCAAAGGGAAAAAAAACTGATGTTTTCCCTTGCCGTTGAAATTCTCTTTACAATGGTTCTCTTTAGAATCTGTCTCCAGAACCCTGAAGAAAGGCCACATGTAGTAGGACCAAAGCACCCCAGATGCTAGCTGGTCAGCCCCCAGACAGAGAACATCTTGGCTGACCTATCGCCAACCTCAGATGCCTGAGGGAGCCCAAGCAGGCCCAGGACCACCCAGCTGCCCCAGAAACTCGTGGGCAATAATTCGTGTTGTTGTTCTAAGCTACTAAATGAAAGTTTGATACTCAGGAATAGTAAACTGAATAATCAGTAATCCCCGCCCCCTACCCTTGCACTACAATGAAAATGATGTCCTACTCCGCCGGCCCTCGCCACCCAGGGTTTACTGCAGAAATCTGCTGGTTAGTGCGTCCCTCTCTCTCCTCCTACTTGTGGCAATACTGAAAGATTCCTTTAGGGTATCAGCAAACAGAGATGCCAAATTCAGAATAACAATTAATTATTAACTAAAAGAAAAACAGGATGCCCAGGTAAATTGCAATTTTAGATGAATAAAGGATAATAATTGTTTAGTGTAACTCCACCCCAAATTTCCCCTTGCTCCAAGCTCTGCCACTGAGACACACATCAGCCCCAGGGTTAAACCCCCACTTCCTTTCGTTCCTGAGGCAGGGAGGGTTTGCTCACCCACCCAGCCTAATCCAAACATAACTGGGATTTTCAAACTGATGGACAAGTCTGCTAATGCAGCAGGCTCTGCTTGGCACCCACTTCTCAATACTTCATAGATCATTGTTCTGCCAGTAGTTTGAGTGAAAACCCTGACAGCAGTCCCATTTTCTTTCAAGTCTCCGTGAGAAGCGTCTGTGATTTTCTGCTCACCCCTGGACGGTAGCGATATTGTCAGCTTAGGTCTGTTTTTATCATTTCCCTGAGTCCTCCCTGGGACTCTGCTAGTGGTTTCCATGTATGGATGCAAACCCTCTATAATGTGGGGAGTTTTTCTCTCGTCTGCACCTCGTGGGGGGTTTATTCAGTTCACTGCACATGCCCAAGGTTATTCTATCATTTGTATATCAACTGTCAGGGGTCAAGCATACAGGTTTCTTATTTTATTTGCCCTTATGATTTTTACCTCTACATATTTCTCTGAGTTTTGAGATACGCCTTCCACTTCCAGACCACTCATTTGTGTCTAAATGGAGGACATCATCGCTTTGAAGATGGGTACTTAATTTTTTTTTTGACTCAAAAATAATTTTTCAGTTCTGGTCCATGCTATAATTGAATCTCTTTAGTGTTCTTCCTGCTTTTCAGTCAAGCTTCCATCTGTCTTCTGTAGCAGGACTTTTTCTGGCTGGTTGATGGCTTTTTTCTTCCTCTCCCAGCCTACTGGGATCTATGCATTTCTTGTTTTCCTCCTTATTCCTTTGCAGCTCTCTTCACCCTTAAGTCCCACCTTGCTGCTGGGGCACCTTAGTGGCGGTAGGCACTGGGGAGGTGGGCTTACAGTATTCTCTGCTCTTGTGAGCCTACAGTGTAATTTACAGTGCTCAGGTTCTTGTCTGCAGTTGGGTGCTAGCTCCCAGCTCCTGATTCAGTCTCAGAGGTGGGCCACTGGGCTTACCTGATCAGCTTCCCTGAGACTCCTCAGGGTCAGGAAGACCAGGGGTCCTACAGGGTGGGGCATACTGGCTGGTTCCACCCTTTCCAATGGGTCTAGGGGTCTCTATGAGCTGGCACTGTTGAGCCCAAGCCTCAACCCAGGGCTCTGCCCAGAGAGGTCCAGCTTCTAGCCTCCCACAGCCTTTAGGACTATCTCACACCTTGTGGCCTCTGTCTCTGCTGGGCGCAGGGAAGGCAGTTGACAGATGAATTGAGAGACTGAGAAAAAGGTAACAAGGGTAAGTTTCTTCACCACTATCTTCCCACAAATGCCCCACACTTTTTATCCTAAAGTTTTGAACTTTGTATGATTTTATATTACATTTTTAGTCAAAAAAATATTTTAATACCAAAAAGAGCTTTAGTGAAAGCATCATAAAAAGAGACACAAAGGTAGCTAACTTCATTAAGTCTGAATTTCTAAGTTTCCAACTTTCAAGTTCATGTCTAACAAAAGACCAGAAGCCACGTCGTGCCATAGTCATGGACAGTACATGTAACATACAAGTGTCGAGACAAGTGGAACACTGGGACGACGAAGTTATAAAAAAGGGTGAAGACAGTGTGTACTGACCCTTGAAGAAAATACCAGCTTTTAATGGTAAAGGGGAAAAGTATGGTGCAGAAAAATGTACCATGTTTTTCTATAAAGGGCCAGCCAGTAAATATTTTAGGCTTGTAGAACACAGGTACTCTTGACCATGATCACTCAAGTCAGCTATATTAGCAAGAAAGCAGTCATGAACAGTATGTAAACTAATGTGTGTGGCTGTGTTCCAATAAAACTTTATTTACAAAAATACAGGTGGCAGGCTGGATTTGGTCTGGGGATCATACCTTACCAACTCCTAGTATAACAAATATGTCCTAAAGTGATCTCCCATGAGCTACCCCCTTATATATTCTAGTCCCCATGGGTGCACAGAGTCTGACTTACTTTTTAGCCAATGGAATATGGCAAACGGTGAAAGAGTTTTGCAAATGTAATTGAGATCCAAATCAGTCTGTTCTGGTTCATCAAAAGGAAAGCTTATCTCAGGAGAGCTTAACCCGATCAAATGAAAGCCCTTATGAGAGCCCATTTCTGGGAACAGATTCTTTTACTGGCTTTGGAGAAGCCAAGTACCATGATTCATAGCTGTGAGAAGAGGAAGTCAGCTGACGACTTGAGGGAGGTTGGAAGCAGATCTTTCTCTAACGGAGCCTCTGAGGAGAGTACAGCCCAGCCAACAGGTTGATTGCCTCTTTGGAGACCCTCTGGAGATCTGGCTAAGCAACACACTTGTTCCTGACCCACAGACACTGAGACAATAAACATGTGTTGTGTTAAGCCACTAAGTTCACAGTAATTTGTTACACAGTGTAGAAAAGTAATATGCCTGCTGTATAAAGTCTGGCACCATTTATGTAAGAAAGAGGGAAAGTAATGCTATATATACACACATCCTTAAATGTTTCTAAGGAAACACTAGAAAGACAAGCAGGAAATTAATCAAAGTACCCACAAAGTGTGGAAGAAATGGGTGTATCTTCGGGATGGGCAACAAGACTTTTTGGACCACAGTTTTTGCTTTCATTTGGATATTTAAACCACAAGTTTATTGTCTATTCAAAAAGTTAAATTAAATTTTGAAAAAATCTCCTACTTTCCCATTTGGCAATCAAATCATATTGTTCAGATCTGTACTTTCATATGTCACAGTTACTGTGTATGTTCATGATATCTTTTGCTTTGATTCTTTTCTCTATCAACATTACTAATATAACCTGTTTCTTACCCTTCAGAATGTCTTCTTTTAGTCTCAAATCACCACCTTCTTCAGTGTTGTTCTCATAGCCCCTAAACAGAGGCCGTCAGGGGGGACACTCTGGTGGGTGCTTGCTGAGTGGATGAATGAGTCAGGATGACCCTTATTTTGGTGTTTTTCTTGGTGGTGAACCTACCCGAACAACTCCTGGTCTAGACAACAGTCTCCCCCTGGGGTCCGGATTTCACTTTCTACTTGGAATAAGGCATCGTTGCAGAACGAGCTGCCTCACCGCCTCCTTACCACCCACCTACCGTCAAGAGATGTTGATGAAACATGATTCCTAAAGCATTTTAAACACCGTTTGGGAATCTGTTATGCAGAGAAGACATAGTGATGGCAACAGCAAAGCGCGGCATCTGTTCTTCTCTGGTTCGTTTTCTGAAAGCAACTTTGTCTTTCCAGCCTGCTCACTCTCAGTTGAGCTACCTTGCAGAGATCACCACACATGGGCACTGATTCAGAAGATTTGGCACAGCCACCCGGCCCTCTCCCCACTCCAGCTCAGTCCTGCCCTGATCGAAGCTCAGTTTGGGAGGCTGAGATACTCTGCTCTCCAGTCTTTAAGCTCTTTGTTTGCTTAGCAAGTGGCCCTCTGCCTGGTATCAGACACAGAGACCCCAGTGCAAAGTGTTCTCCCATAATCAAAAATATATATGTTTCCCTCTTTTTCTCATCTATGAACTGGGATCCTCTCTTTCCTTAGCCCCTGATGGTTCTCTGAGCCAAAAAGAGGTGGTGGGAGTTGAAAGGAGAGGTAAAGAAGGACAGAGTACAGGTTGGGAACCTAGAAAGGCATCCCTTGGGTGTGACTGAGGCTTGAAGGGTCAGGCTGCACTGAGCCTTCCACTGGGTTCTAGCAAGGAGTTCTCTTGGCCTGAATCAAAAATGATACAATCCCAGATGTGGGGGTGGGCTTGGGAATGGAAACACCTTCTGGTAGGGACATAGATGCACACGCACGGACAAGCACACACACAACACATATGGGCTTTCCGGGCATTTGGGTGCCTTACAATGCTAACCATAGTCCAGCTAATCTGTCCCATCAACAGCAGGTGCACTGGAGCCCCTTAAACACCTTGGGGATGATTGTCATTTGCTGGAACACTTAACAAATTGGGGATGATTGCCATTTGCTGGAACACTTACCAAGTTCCTGTCATTATGATCCTTGGCTTGGTAAGCAAAACCTGTCTAGAACCCAGTACCTTGTGCTTTGCTTTTCCTTTTTCTTTTTTTCTTTTTTGGTCCCATCTTAGTATCACCCAAGCTACAAAACCCACAGAGAGATGGGATTAAACAGTCCCTGGTTAGAAGTGAGGGGAGGAAGGGCGCCTGGGTGGCTCAGTCGTTAAGTGTCTGCCTTTGGTTCAGGTCATGATCCCGGAGTCCCAGGATTGAGTCCCAGGATCCAGCCCCGCATCAGGCTCCCTGCTCAGCAGGAAGCCTGTTTCTCCCTGTCTCACTCCCTCTGCTTGTGTTCCCTCTTTAGATGTGTTTCTCTCTGTCAAATAAATAAATTTTTAAAAATCTTAAAAAAAGAAAAAAGAAGTGGGGAAGGGAGGAACCATCAGTCACACAAACGTACAAGATTTTTCCCATGGCAACAAAAAATTCCCAACTGAACCCAAAGAACCAATAATGAGGAGAAATAAGTTCACAATATATTATTAAGTTAAAAAAAAGGAGGTTGTAAAACAGTGTGTTCTACAATCACATTTTTCTAAATATATCCTTTTCATAGTTACCTTAAGTTTCCCTGAAAACTTGGACTCACCTACCTGACCACCCTCTGTGCATGGCCACCTGCACGTCTGCTGGCAAATTCAACTTGACATGTCCTAAACAGAGGTGAGGACTCGCCCTCCCAGCTGCTCCTCCTGGACTTGCCTCCCTATCAGGAGAGGGCAGCCCCATTCCTCTCGATGATCAAAGCCACTGTAGCTCCTCTTCCTTTTGCACCAGATGGTTAATTCACCAGTTGCCATAAAGTTGAAACAATCTCCTGGAGAGTAGATAGCAACAAAGACAGAGGAAATAGAAAATAAACAAAATATTAGAGATTCAGTCTAAGAAGTACAACAGCCTAAGAAGTCCAATTGTTGCTGTATAGGATTAAAAAAAAAAACAGAAAGTGAAGGAAAGGAAATTATTATTTTTTAAAAAACTGATACAAGTTTTACAAGGGCTAACAGATTTGAGTTTCCAGATTGAAGGCTTTTTTTTTTTTTTTTTGCAAGTTCTCAGCACAAATGGTAAAAATAGATCCATGCCAAAGCCCATCACTAGGGAAGTTAGAGCCCAGGAACTGAGAGAAGATCCTAAAGTGTTCAGAGAGAAAATACAGGCCATGAACAAGGAGTTTCAAAAGAGCATGAACAGCATTCAGTTTCAAAAGAGTAGCTCTAGAATTGAAAAGAAAGTTCAGTGATGCCTTCAAACCTCTAAGCGGAACCTATTTCATACCAAGCCAGTCAGGTTTGGGGAGAGAATAAAGGTATTTTCAAGTGTTCAAGTTGTTCAAACATGTTTTTTTTTCCCCAGGATTCTTTGTCAGAAAACCATTGCAGGATGTGTTCTAACAAAACAAAGGAACAAACTACAAAACAAGAGAAGGGCCTAGAAAGCAAGAGTCTGTCATAGGAGAGAGAAGAAAGTGCTCCGAAGATGATGGTCGGTAGAGGCCCAGAATGACAACAGGGAATAAACAACGCATATGGAAAGCATGAGACATGGGGTGGAGAGAGCCCACCAAGAAAAACATGGCCCTGAGAGATTATCAGTATGTTTCTCTTACAGTGTTCAGACAGAGTTTGAATACAAACTATTGGTAGGTGCAAGGGAACTAGAAACAACAAGGCAGTTATTAACTCCAGTGAGGAAAAAAGTCGCATAAGAAAAGAAATGATATCATAGGATATATGTTTCGACTGTCATCATGTAAATATCACCAAAATATAATCAAGATACGTTAAATGCAGAATACCAGTCTGAGAAATTGTAATTCTACATGTTGAAAAGGTGTGGTGAGGAAAGTAGAGAGGAGGCTGGTGTAAGAAAGCCAAGGAGTCCTCCTTTTTCATGGAGGAAAGTCATCAGATAGTAATCAAAAGCCAGAGCAGTGAACGCTTGTTATTTAGAAATATGGAAAATCAGGAAAAAATAAAACACCTAAAATTGCTGAAATTGATCGCCTCTCTGAAGTGGACATGGGAGTGAGGAGAAGAAGGGACAGGAAGGAGACTTTGTTTTCATCATAAGTGTCATAGTACCTCTTAAACTATGTACACCTTTATACATATTATTTTGATAAAAAATTATTTGGGGCACCTGGGTGGCTCAGTTGGTTAGTCGACTGCTTTCGGCTCAGGTCCTGATCCTGGAGACCCAGGATCGAGCCCCACATCGGGCTCCCTGCTCAGTGGGAAGCCTGCTTCTTCCCTCTCTCACTCCCTCTGCTTGTGTTCCCTCTCTGGCTGTGTTTCTCTCTGTCAAATAAATAAATAAAATCTTTTAAAAAAATTATTTAACATAATACAGAGTCACAATGGAAATCACCATGAATCTCCTCCAGAGAAAAAACCTTTAATTTCATAAAAATAAAAAAGAAAGTTAAATCAACAAAAGTTTAAATCAATAAGAACGGGGAAATTAACATTCTACAGAATTTTCTTCTCTAACTTATTTTCCCTCAGTAAATAGATTTTGTTATCACTGATTTGTTTTGTTCCTTTTATATAAATTCTGAAACATTATAATACAAATTTGAGGTTTTTATAGAAATGAAGCATACATATTACTCAGTGCTAGGTCGTGGCTCCTGGCACAGTACCCAACATCTAGCAGCTTCCCAAGGAATATTTGTTGACTTGGATTAAAGTAACTTAATGCTCTTTGGGTCCGAATTTCTTCAGATTTTTCTCCCAGATTCCTTTAAAAACTATCCCCATGAAAAACATGCCTAAATTTTCTGTAAAACTTTGCAAAGACAGTAGTCATTAACTTGCTTAATGTTCCTTTCAGGAGATCCACAAGATAAATTTTTCTCTGAATTTAAAACCCACCAAAAAAGTTAATCTTCCGATGAAGTGGTATCTAGCAATGAGAATTATGTAGCCACAATTTTGCCTTAACTCCTAAGGCTGCAAGTCTACTTTAGGTTAATAACTCGGAGCAACTTAAATTTGATAGACTCCAAATTCTTTTAAATGTGTATGGGACAGGACATGGAGAAGGGCTGCTTTTCTTTTCCTAAGGTGTTTATTTTAAATAGATATTTATTTCTGAGAGCACGAATTGCATTTTCCACTCTTTTACAGACCTGACAGTTGAAAATTTTTCATTTATTTTCCTGAATGGACATCCAAATATCAAAATCCCTGGAATTCATACAGTAACTAAAATCCTGCCACTGTACAGAATTGACAATAAATTACATTCTTCCTATGTTTCATTAGTGGGTAGAATATGCATTTACTCATCATGATCATGGATCCAGGACCATCACAAGGAGCCTGGCCCCTCAGAAGTCCTAGGGCATCCCCCTTGGGATCCCATCCAGACAGAATTGTGATGTTGGATTAGCAAGATGCTCTCCAGATTTTTCCTTTTGGAAACTCTTGTCCTCAGTAGACTGACTCTTGCCCTGCCAGTTAATTATTTCCTTGCATGTATATTAAAGTTTTTCATCTTCCACTGTGGGTTCTCATTGGATGCACAGGATTTGAGTGAATTGTTGGAAGACATTTGTCTCTGTGGTTTCTATTTTCATTCTGTGCCCCTTAGCCTCCTGCACCATGAACTCAATATCTTCCTTTCTCAAACAACATCTTTCATCTTCCATGAGTTTGTTCTCTCTGCCTGTGCTCAACTCTGCAGACACACTGGGCTTGCCATTACTATCCATCAGTGTGAGGACTGCTATAAACCACCAAGCAGGCTGTCAAGGAACATTGCTCTCTCTCTTTCATAAACCTGAGAAAGTGTACACAATTGGTTGTCTGACAAGCAGTGAAAATCTGCAAATCAGATCAGGACAGTTATGATTTCACCAAAGACTTCCATTCCAAGGGTCAGGTTCTCAAGCCAAAAAAAAAAAAAAAAAATCCTAAATGTTTTCAGATCTGTCCCAGAAAAAAAATAGTGATCTAGGCAACTTTGCCTAAGTGACAGCCTCATCCATTGAGAAGTCCTGCATATATTTCTTATTCTTGGATATATAAAGAATGTGCCTGCCAGAATCATGGATCCAAGGCTTCCCAAACCCGACATTTTGAAGGATTTAGTCAACTGAGGTCAGTGGACAGAGGAGTGCTAAATTCCTCAAGTTGAGGATGGATAGGAAGAATCTGTTTCTTCAGAAGGGACTCAATCTTATCCATAAGAAGTGTTTTCAGTGAGAGCGTAGAGGTAATAGACAGCATGCTTATCTCCCCAACACTCGAGCTTGGCGATGAGGTGATTACTCTTGAGTTACCAAAATCTTCTTCACCCACGTGGATTTCTCCAGATGAAGATTTGATGTGAAAGATTCTATCATTTGAAGGGAAGAGAGACACATCAAAATGCCCTTTCCAAGATCCATATAGAGATCAATATAACTCTTTTATCACCAATCTTTTTGTCCAAGCCATGAGTAGAGGCTATGCCTGGTTTCAACAAAGAGCTATTAAAGTAAGCTAAAATCACAAACAATCCTCCTCTGATTTCCTTCACCTTTTTCAGAAATGTAGACGAGAACTTCTCAGGATGGAAGCCTTTGTTCTCCCCCTTGTACTCCACATGGGAATACTATTTTCTTGTGTCATTCACAAGCACCACTGTTCCCATCACCACCACCACCATCATCACCACCATTACCACCTCTACCCAAACATCATCACCACCACCACCACCATCACAGCCATAACCATCATCATTACCACCTCCATCCATCCACCCATTATCACCATCACCACTGCCATCACCACCACTATGTAAACCCAAAAGTATGCATATGAATCCTTAGTGATGAAATGGTTTTGATGGCTTTCACTGAAGTTTGATTCACTGCACTATTTCCGATCATTCAATCAATTGTTCTGAGTTGGTGAAGGCCCCAAATCTTGGGATGGGATCAGTTTCCCTGATCATTGACTGTGACCTCCACATTCTCCTGGTAGAAGACACTCACATGAGGACTAATGATGCCAGGATCAACAACAACCTCAGATCAGTCTAATATTATTATAAGTCCTTAACCAGGGGAGCACAAGCCTCCAGAAGAGTGGGTCTGGTTGATTGAGAAATAGTATAAAAAATATAGGAGCTCTACTATGTGGAATAAATGAAACCTGATTTTCGGTAATTAAAAGTTTTAGACCTTTTCATATTCTAAATTAGATATTTGTTTCACACTGGATATAACATAGCTCTTTGAAATTATCTTGCATCTGACAGGTTTTCCATTAGTCATAACTACGTTGCATTAGTCACTTACTAAGATGAGAGGTGATTCAATATAGTAACAAAGTCATGTTCGAAATAGGCTCAGAAATGCTTTTTTAGCATCTTTTATGTTGGCAAAATGTTTTTGATGTTATGTAGCTCTTGTTCTCTTTTCTATTTTTTTAAATAATTTTCCTAGGAAGGCCTCATATTTTAATGTAGAAAATAACACAAATGACTCCTCCTACACAGTAGGACTAGAATAATTGCTATTTGATTCCAGTCTTTCTAGAGACAGTTCACTTGGAGCAACTTTCTCATTGTTGGACTCAAGTCAGAGGGAAGGCCTGTTGTTGCCCAAAGATCTCAGCCACAATAGATTTGGGTGTAAAAGGGACTGTTCTGCCACATTTTGTTTTATTTGCCTCAGGAAGCTGATGCTCACTTCTGTAGGAATAATACTACTTGCATGCTTCACCATGTAAAATGTTGCATAAGAAGACCTGAACTGCACCCTATTTCCAGTTTATTCTAGGGATGCTTAACACTTTTCAAGGATTGAACACTTGCTTTTTGTTCTGTCTCTGTTTATTAGAGTAAAGCCTGGCACATGTTAAATCCTTAGTAATTGTTAGCTATGTGGTTAGGACTATTATCTTGCTGCTTTGCCATTCTGCTTTACACTTTCTCTCTCACCTTTACTCTTGAATTTCCTCAGCCTTCGCATTCTCTTTTGTCATATTTCTCCACTGCATATTGCATGTCCTGGGAGAACTCACATGTGAGTGTCACCAGCAAGTTTTGTGAAAAGGGATGCTTGCAGGGTGTGCATGATGGCAGAAAACAGGGTATCTAGAGAATAGCTAGGACAGCACCTCCTACTGGACTCATCAGTTAGGAAACTGTCCCCATTGTGGGGGCAAAGTAGTCTCCCAAATACTGCTTTTTCTTGAGAAAATATCTTAAGCTACCGTAGGAGTTTATCACCTGACTTCATCCACAATATTGGGAGGCTGGTCAATTGGCTCCATCATCAATCCAATCATTAGGAGGGAGCGATATATCCTGAATAAAATAATTTAAATATCTTTTTAAATGTGCTGATAGGCCAGGAAAAGTATCAGACGGATAAACTGTGTTGACTACCGTCCTCTCAAATTTCATGTCCACACAGAACCTGTGAATATGAATGTATTTGTAAGTTCTTTGAAGACACAAATTAAGATGTGATCATACTAGATTAAAGCAGGCCCTAGCCCAGGAACAGATGTCCTTATAAGAAGAGAGACACAGACACAGAGGGACAATGACTGTGTGAATAGGGAAGTGGAGATGGGAGTTCTGTTTTCACAATCAGGGAACACCAGAGATTGTCAGCAACTCCCAGAAGCTGGGGAGAGGCAAGGAAGGATTCTCTGCTAGGCTCCTCAGAGGGAGCATGGCCCTGCAAACCCCTTAATTTCAGACCTCTAGCCTCCAGAATTCTGAGAGAATAAAGTCTCACTGTTTTAACCTACTATATTTGTGCAATTTGTTACAGCAGCCCTGTAAAACTAATACAGCAGAAAGTGAAAGCCAACATTTGCTTGAGGGGCATTGGTTAAATCAAGGTAAACTAGAGCTTTGGTTCCTGTGAGCTCAGAGGATGTGGTGAATAGGAGAAAACAAAAAACAAAACAAAACAAAAAAACAATAACCCAGGACTACTCAAGGTGAAGAACTGAATAGAAATATTCATAGGAAGTGGGACCTAGTTAGTATATGGAGACACTACCAATAATGCTGCCCCCACCGAAGGTCATGGATGGAAAATTGTCTCCCAAACTGGTGCTGGGTAAAGAAGGGGAAACCTTTACTCTGAAAGTCTGCATCAATAAACCAGTCCTCATTTAGTTTGAAGTCTGAAGTCATACCCCTGAATGGTGTAAAAGGTCTTAACCTGAGAATCAAGGTTAGGGTGACTTGATCCCCTTAAACATCTGCAGAAGCAAATATAAGTTTATTCTGGTGCATCCACCATCAGCCACATCTCAAAGAGCTCCTAAAAACAAATACAGCTCAGGACCTCAAATCACAAAACACAAAAGGAAGCAAGGCAACATGACCCTGAGAAAGCAGAATATTCAACCAGCTGATTCAGACCTGCAAAGACTTCAGCCCTTGAATCACCTGACACAACAGATGGAATCAGTAGTTTAATATATTTAAGGTGATAAAAGAAAATTAAAGATCTGAATTAGGCATAAGAGACGATAAATATGAACAAAGAGATCTAGAAAATAAAATTAAACCTATGCAAATAAAAGTACAACAATTCAAATAAAAAATTCAATTAGAGGGGTGCCTGGGTGGCTCAGCCATTAACCGGTTGCCTCAAGCTCAAGTCATGATCCTGGAGGTCCAGGTTTGAGCCCCGCATCAGGCTCCCTGCTCAGTGGGAAGCCTGCTTCTCCCTCTCTCACTCCCCCTGCTTGTGTTCCCTCTCTAGCTGTGTTTCTCTCTGTCAAATAAATAAAATCTTTAAAAAAAAATTCAATTAGATACAGGCGAAGAGAGAATTAGTGAGCTAAAAGATAGGCTGGAATAAATCTCTAGTGTGGAGATAATAAGAATCAGAAAAGTCAGGAAATGAAGTGGATGCAGTAAAAAGACAAACATGAAGGTAATCATAATTCCATAGGGGAAAAACAAGAGATATTTACAATATTTGAAAAGATAATAGACAAATTAATTCCAAGCCAGGCTGTATAAAAAGAAATCCACACCTAACAGATAGTGCAATTTTCAGGACACCACAGACAGAGAAATAAAAGTCAACTGCCTTTAAAAGGATGACAAACTAGGGAGCCAGCTAAATTCTCAGCAGCAATACTTTTTAAGAAAGCTAGAAGGCGGGCACCTGGGTGGCTCAGTTGGTTGAGCAATTGCCTTCGGCTCAGGTCATGATCCAGGAGAGGCAGGATCGAGCTCCACATCGGGCTCCTTGCTCGGCAGGACGCCTGCTTCTCCCTCTCTCGCTCCCCCTGCTTGTGTTCCCTCTCTCACTGTGTTTCTGTCTGTCAAATAAATAAATAAAATCTTTTAAAAAAAGAAAGCTAGAAGGCAGTAGAATGATATCTTCAATAAACTGAGAGAAAATAACAGTCCGATAAAATTTTATATCCTGTGGGAGGGAAAAAAATGGCTTTCAGGAGTGAGGACAAAATAAGGTCATTTTCAGATAATGGAAAACTGAGTAAGTTTACTACCAACAGAACTTCACTAGAGGAAAATAAAACAGATGTACTTCAGGCAAAAGACAGGTAATTGCACACTGATGATGTGAAATGAAGAAAGTGATGCACAGACACTGACAGATACAGACGAATCTAAACAAAATTGACTACAATGAAAGAATAATAATAATTTCTTGGTGATTAAATGTTTTTAAAAACATTTAGAACTAAAATGATCATATGTCATTGGGGAGGGGAGTAATTAAGGTTAAACTATATAGTGGTCAAGATTTTTGGAGAGTAGATATTCATGTTCAAATTAATTTCTAGAACAAACACAAACAACAGAAATATGATGTACAACAAACTAGCACAAGGAAGCAATGAATTAGAACAAGCACTTAATGGTAAATTCAAAGCAAGCAAGAAAGGAGGGAAAACAGAAAAATCGGAATAAATAGAAAGCACAAATGACGATCTTAGAACTACATCCAGATAAATCAATTCTACAATTTTTTAAGGGATTGGATATATCAGTTTAAAAAAATATATCAAGTTGCATTTTTAGATCAAGTTAGATTTTCTTTTTTAATCCAGCTACCTGTTTTTTTAAGACACACACTAAATTATCTGACTACAAAGATATTGCAAGTAAAAGGTTGAAACATATGTTCAGGAAAATATTAAACAAAAAAATAAACAAGGCTATTTATTTGGTAATAGATAACTAAAACAATGCAAAAAAAATGTTTGTGGAAACAAGGTTACTATATAAAGCTACAATTATGGCAATGTACCAGGCAGATGTACCTATTAACAGACCTTACAAATAGAACAAAAATGGACAGAGCTACAGAAAGAAACAAAAATACTCACTATCATAGAGGGAGATTTTAACACGCTTCTTCTTGTAACTAATTGACCATCTACTAAGAACAGTTGACTCCAGGAAGATGGCAGGGGAAATGCAAGATAAGTCACCGTGCCAAAAAACGCAAAGGTGTTCAAGGAATGATGGGGTCATGTCAAAAGATCATAAGGTTGTTTTGAAGAGTCTCCCATTGGCCAAATCTGGGACAATTTGGGAATCAAAAGAAATAAAAAATGATAGTAAAAGGGGCACCTGGGTGGCGGCTTAGTCGGTTAAGCATCTGCCTCCAGCTCAGGTCATGATTCCAGGGTCCTGGATGGAGCCCCACATCAGGTTCCCTGCTCAGCAGGGAGCCTGCTTCTCCCTCTCCTTCTGTCCCTGTCCCTGCTTATGTGTATGTTCTCTTTCTCTCTCTCTCTCTCTCTTTCTCTCTCTCTCTCCCTCTCTAATAAATAAAAAATTTTAAAGTTGATAGTAATGGATTACAACTCTGACTAAAATATTAATCTATTGTATATATTAATTAGTAATTGATTAATCAGTAACAAAGAAAGAGAGGCTCTCTCTGATAGTAGAATGTCAACTAAAAAATCCCAAAGAGCATAGGTTTGGGAAATTGTTGTTTGGCAACCAAATAATAATAATCTATTCAGGCAAAAATCATCAACAGGTGCTCAATCTGGAGGAATAAGGAATAAAATATTTATCTGGTCTCAAAATATCTCCCCATGGTATATTTATTACTTACTTATTAATCAAAAAATTCATCATACATATTAGCTAAAAATACAGCAGAGAAACCTGACAAACATCATCTTAACCCAGTGGTAGAAAAGCCAACATCCCAGCATTGGTGCCACCGCCCACTAAGCCTCCTGGTGTGATGTGCAGGGAAGACACAGCATCCCTTCAGGAACATTCTTATCACCTGAATCAAACCACAAGGAAATGTAAGACAAACATAAATTGGGAGACACTGAAAAAGTGAGAGGCTTGAGGACCCATCAAGAATGTCAAGGTCAGAGAAAGAGGAGGAACCGGTATGAAGGAAACCTAGGAGATACAGCCACCGGATGCAGGGTATGATCCTGGGTTGGATCCCGATCTGAGTCCTGATCCATGAAGGACACTGTTGGGGCAGGAGATGTGCTCGGGAGAGTTTGATGCTGTAAATGCACCAAATTGATGTCCTGGTTTTGATTCCCTGAACTTTGCGGACAGAAGCCTCTCTCTGGGGCAGGAAATACACTAAGGTGTGCAAGATACTGGTCTGTCATGTCTTCAGCTTCCACCCACCATCCTTTGGGTGTTCTCTACCTCCATTCTATTACCATGAGGAAGAGACTCCCCATTGCCAATATACATGCTCACTGGAGACCTGGGAGCTCAACTGGACTTTCCAAATATCAGGACCAACGGTGACAAGTGTCAATCTAGAAATAAGTAATAGAGGACAGTGGAAAAATTTGCAATGGAAATAATCCCCCAGAACAAAACTACCCAGGCCTCTCACTTTGCAAAACTTACCCATGCTTGAAATGGGTGTTCTTCCCTGGGCCATCAGTCTGGGTTGACATGAGCCCTCTTGCTTTAAGGGAAAGTAAGCTTTGTGCACTGTGACCTCCCAAACGCTGGTTATAGTCCTAAAATTCTCCATCAGAAGGGAATCCCCACCACTTCCTAGACCGCGTGCTGTGGTCGAGAGCAAAGACCCGGGTTTCAAGGCCAGGACGCCAGCTGCTCAGTCGGCTCCCTCCTCCAAAGAAGGGTTAATATTAGCAGCTTCAGAAGATCGGCTGCAGAGTTCAAATACTGCAACACTGGTAAAGTCCTCAGGCAATTAAATGTTTTTATTCTTCATGTGCAGATACATTTCCCAGACCATTTGGGAGAGAAAAGATGTCTAAGGTGTTAAGGCTCACATTCGTCCTGGTCTACTGTGTAATAAGCTATCGGTAAGAAAAATTTTTAAAAACAGGGTTCTGAATAAAATAAAAATCGATGCAATTTTGTTACATTCCTTGTGGAATTGGCTTAGTGTGTTCCTGGGGTTTTTTCTCTTTATTTTATGAATTATGCCTTCATTTGTCATGAAACAAATGTCCAGCAACACTGCTACACTCACCTTGGGCAGACGGGCCGAGGGCTTTCCCGTTACGCACGCGCACTGTGCATCGCGCGCCTCGCTCCCAGAGGAGTTGTCCGGGATGGTGATGGCGGCAGGTGCCTCTGGGCAGAGAAGCCGGGTGGCTGAGGAGAGGTCGGAAGGAAGACATCCTCTTCGCCCTATACTTTTCTCATCTTTGGAGCTCTGTAGCCCATGAATCTCAAACTTTTTTTAAATAAGTCGAATTAATGTTTAATGACAAGGTTTTCATTTAACTAAACCCAAATCCTGACAGCTTGGAAGCATCTTCGCCACCCACTCATTTGAGTCATGAGTTAGAAATCGTACTTCATCTTTATCCAAACTTGAGTAAATGTATAATGTTAAAAAAAATATTACTTTACAGAGTTAGCAAGCAGTGAAAGGGAAGCGTGAAGCATGAACAACAAATGTCACCATGCATCTCAAAAAGAAGAGTAATGATGAATTCTCTTGGGACTTAGGGACCAGGGAGAAAGTGATTTGAGGAATGACAAGCAAACACAGAAGTTTTGGTAGAAGCCCAAGACCTGATGGTGACCAGTTTAGCTATTTCTATACTAGCTCCTGATTTACCTGGATGTAAAAATCTGAAGTAAATCCAAAAGTATTAGCCTTTCACATTGGAAGAGTTTATGGTTGGGGAAGGATTACTGTGTAATTATAATGTCCGTGGCTATAATTAAGATCTTCTCTAATTAGCTAACGATCTTGCCGGGGCTTGTAACAATTAGAGGGGCAAGATAACACAGGAATTTATCCCCGATGTGCACATGTGTGTGTGTTTCAAGTCTGGAATCGGCAAACTAACCAGACAAAAGGCCAGCACAGTCTTTTGGAAAATCCAGGAGATAAAGAAGCAAGACACTGATGGAAAAGGCAAAGATGCTCAAAGAAGAGGAATTTCTGTTGCTCTGATGTGTGAGAGGACAATTCAGGGAGCCTGGCTCATGCACAAACTCCCAGCAGAACGGGAGATGAAACACACTCCCACTTGGGAGCGAGGAGCCAGGAATCCCATAGCCTGCAGGAGTGAAGGCCACATGCCCTGCAGGGAGCAACACCCAGCCTCTCCAGATGCCTTTACTTGCTTAAGAGGGAACCCCTGTGAGCCCTGCCCCAGCTACGCCAGAACAATACTAACTCAAGCCCACCCCGATCCTCCTTTAACCAAAATCCCATAGTGTTCCTCCTCCTTTTCCTCATCCAGCATGGCTCCACATTTTCCTTAGTGGAAAGTTAAGCCCTTAGATCTTTGCAGCAGCCTCACCAGCCCTGTATGATCTGGCCCCCTTCTTGGCCTCGTCTTCTTCTGTTTCCCCCATAATCACTCCAGGCCAACCCCACTGACCTCCCTGTTGCCCCTCTGACAGGCCTGGCGTGGAGCTGCCGCAGGGCTTTGACACTGGTTGCCCTTCTGCCTGGAATGCTGCTCTTCAAAATAGACCCCGGGCTCAGTCCCTCACCTTGTTCTTCCATTTACTCAAAGGCCACCTTTTCAATCAGGCTGAACTTCTCACTCAAGACAAAATTGCAGCCTCTGCCCCTACCTTCGCACTCCTAATCCTCTTTGTCCCCAAACTACTTTCCCTGTCGTCCCTAATCCATACTACCTTCAAGTATTCTGTATACTTTCCCTACTTACTAGGTCCTTTGTCTCTCAGCCCTTGCTCCCGAGGACAGAAAACTATCTTTTTTTCCACTGATGGACTCAGGTACTTGATCAGGGTCTAGAACCAAGATGAAAGTTGACAAATATGGCATGATTTATAGATAGGAGTTGTGGCAGACCAGGAAATGTAAGTTTTCATCCACTTTTACTCCCTTAAAGTTTATAACAAGACAGAGCCTCATTATGAAATATCTGCTCAGCCCGCCTTTTCCAAGAGGGGTAATGTACCTGGCCCATATATCAGGTATTCATTGGAGGGTTGGAGAGGGTGGGGGCGTACCAGCCAGGACAATACCAGCCAGAAAAATAATTGCTGTGGGGACCACTATCCCGAATCTCACAGCAATAATGAGAACATCTGTTTCATTTGCTTCATTCAGTTTATTCATTGTTTGCTTGCAGTTTACAAAGAACATGCACGCTTATTCTCTCATCTGAGCCTCTGTGTCACTGCAAATTCTAGATTAGTATGTTGTGTGCACTCTGCCCATGATAAGACTGATGTTTGGAGAAGCCCAGGGTCACCTAATGAGCAGAGGCTTGGGGAAAATGGAAATACTGGTTTCAAAAGTATCCCACAAGTGCACCTGCCTCTCTAAGATGATTGACACACAGGAGATTATTAGTAGGATTAACCATTCAGGCAACTTTCGCTGTATTTGTGTTCACCTTTTTACCATTCACAATAGAACAGTGCAAAAACAGACCCCATACTAAGCAAGTGTGCTCTCTAACGAACTACTTACTATGTGATGAACCTGTAGCCACTGCCCAGGGCAGGAAATAGAGCTTGGCAGCCACCCCTCAAGTCCCCGTGGGCAGCCTGCCATCCCTGCACACACCCTCCCTCCCACCAAAAGTGACGAGTACCCCTGTTTCTTTTTTTGTTTTTTTTATTACATTATTTAATTTTTTCAGCGTTCCAAGATTCATTGTTTATGCCCCACACCCAATGCCCCATGCAACTTGTGCCCTCAGTACCCACCACCAGGCTCTCCCATCCCCCAACCCCCTCCCTCCAAGACCCTCAGATTGTTTCTGAGTCCAAGTCTCTCATGTTTCATCCCCTTCCCTGATTTTTCACAGTTCACATTTCCTTTCCTTCTCTTAATGTCCTCCATGTTACTCCTCATGCACCACAAGTAAATGAAAGCATATGACACTTGACTTTCTCTGCTTGGTTTATTTCACTCAACATAATCTCTTCCAGTCCCATCCATGTTGCTACAAAAGCTGGATATTCATCCTTTCTGATGGAGATGTAGTATTCCATTGTATATATGGACCACATCTTCTTTATCCATTCATCTGTTGAAGGGCACCTTGGCTCTTTCCACAGTTTGGTGATTGTGGCTATTGATGCAATGAACATTGGGGTACATGTGGCCCTTCTTTTCAGTACATCTGTATCTTTTTTTAGTGGCAAAAACTTTATTTTTTTTAAAGATTTTATTTATTTGACAGAGAGATCACAAGTAGGCAGAGGCAGGCAGAGAGAGAGGAGGAAGCAGGCTCCCCGCTGAGCAGAGAGCCCGATGAGGGCCTGGATCCCAGGACCCTGAGACCATGTGAGGAGCCAAAGGAAGAGGCTTTAACCCACTGAGCCACCCAGGCGCCCTGGCAAAAACTTTCTTACATTTTTTTTTTATTGTTACTTAAATTTTTTTTCCCGCGTTCCAATATTCATTTCCCGTTCCCCACACTTTCTTACATTTTTTTATAGTTTGCTATTCAGTGTGTATCCTTAGAAACTACAGTTTAGGTCTTACCCCTTTTTGAAAACTTGGTAAATCTCTTAATCAACAGTTTCCCTTCCCATTCTCTGCCTTCCTTAAAGTGTATCTACTGAAAAATTCAAGACTCTCCGTCTGCAGAGTGTCTCACAGTCCGGAGCGCGCATTCGCACACCCAGGCACACACACATGAAAAACACCTCTTGAGGCCATGCTGTGTTAAATTCAAATCCGGGACTCAAGGGTTTTTATTTAATCTCTTTTTTATGATGTCTGCACATCCCATATTCCATCCCAAGAATCTATATTTTCAAAACACAGAGGGTGATAGTCAGAATATTCTATGACTACCTCTCAGCTGTATCCCTCCTCATCCATATGGCTGAGAACACAATGACACCACCAGTAAGAATGGCTGAAAGTGACAAAAAAAATGTCCCTCTCCTTTCCAAAGGCTGTGCTGTATCTTAGTGGTCAGAACTCAGGGATGTTACACAGTGTGCACTCCCTTTCAACCTTCACTTAGCCTTTGTCCTCGGAGCAGATAGATAATTAATGGCATTCTGGTCATGTGAATTAACAGGACAAGAAACAATAAGTGTTGGAGAGGCTGCGGAGAAAGGGGAACTCTTCTATACTGTGGGAATGCAAGCTGATGCAGTCACTTTGGAAAACAGTGTGGAGATTCCTTAAAAAATTAAAAATAGGGCACCTGGGTGGCTCAATGGGTTAAGCCTCTGCCTTTGGCTCAGGTCATGATCCCAGGGTCCTGGGATCGAGGCCCACATTGGGCTCTCTGCTCTGCAGGGAGCCTGCTTCCCCCTCTCTCTCTGCCTGCCTCTCTGCCTACTTGTGATCTCTCTCTGAGTCAAATAAATAAATAAAATATTTTTTAAAAAATTAAAAATAGAGCTACCCTATGACTGTACAGTTGCACTACTGGGTATTTACCCCAAAGATACAGATGTAGTGAAAAGAAGGGCCATATGTACCCCAATGTTCATAACAGCAATGGCCACAATTGCCAAACTGTGGAAAGAGCCAAGGGGCCCTTCAACAGACAAATGGATAAAGAAGATATGGTCCATATATACAATGGAATATTACACTTCCATCAGAAAGGATGAATACTCAACTTTTGTAGTAACATGGACAGGACTAGAGGAGATTATGCTGAGTGAAATAAACCAAGCAGAGAACATCAATTATCATATGCTTTCATTTACTTGTGGTGCATGAGGAGTAACATGGAGGACATTAAGAGAAGGAAAAGAAATGTGAACTGGGGTAAATCAGAGAGGGAGATGAAGCATAGGAGACTGTGAACTTTGAGAAACAAACTGAGGGTTTCAGAAGGGAGGAGGAGGGGGGATGTGTGAGCCTGGTGGTGGGTACTGAGGGCACCTATTGCATGGAGCACTGGGTGTGGGGCATAAACCATGAATCTTGTAACACTGAACAAGATGAAATAAAATAAATTGTTTTTAAAAAGCAAATATACCCGCACGCATTTAAGTTCCCCAAAAAATCAACTGTGAAAGTAAAGACTGGGGAAATGGGACTTAATAATGGATTGAATGAGGAAGTCTTGGGATTTTCATTAATACAGGCTCATTATGACCAATGTATAGTGTGATGTGATTGTCAATGAAATGCAATCTTTAAATGCATTTAAAAAAGAATAAAACCATAGAATGAAAAAGAAAAAGAAAAAGAAAACCATTCTGTGGTGGCTTTCCTCGAAAAGGCTCATGGGAACAGTTGCCCCTAAACCGTTCCAGCTGATAAGAGCTCATCAGGTCCTTTATACTTGGTGCCAGTTTATTGGATGTAGAATCTTGTCTTCTAATTTTTTTCCCTGGAGCATATTACACACTCCACTCCCATTCTCCTCAGGAACAAAGCAATAGGGTAGAAAAGTCTAATGATGGAGACTCTTCTTTCCCTGTTAATCAAGTCCTCCCTCTGCCTGGTTGGTCCAAAGAGTTTCTTTTTCTTTTTTTTTTTCTTTTCTTTTTTTCAAGTCTAGTAATTGTGTTAGAATGTTTGGTGTTGGTTTTTCTGTATTGATAGTTTCAGCATCCACAGATTCCTTTGGATACATAGTTTCAAATATGTACTTTTAAATTTCAAACATTTTTCTATAGACGTCATTACTGCACTAAGCTGTAGCCTCTTCTTCCACAGACTCTGGTTACCCATAGTTTGGATCCTCCTTGCCTGTCTTCAATGTTAGCCACATTCTCTCTAAGACTTTTGCTTTCTTCATTTCTTTTTTTCTTTTTTCATACAGATATATAGCTGACATACAACACTGTATTAGTTTCAGGTACACAACACGATCATCCCAAATACATGCATATTGAAAAGTGACCTCCTTCATAAGTCTAGTTAACATTTTTTTTATCTAAAAATTTCCCCCTTCACTTCCATTTCTCATAAGGCACTGCTGCTCATTTCATTTGCTCTTATTTTTCTTCTAGATTCATCTTCATAACCAATATTCCTTCTTATTTCTCTTCCTTAAAGTATATTGTCTCCTTCAGAGCTCTTCTCATTTATATCTTATATCATTTCCTTAATACCTTTGAGCTCATTTTGAAAAAGCACATCAATATTTTGATCTGCAATTTTCAATTTCTTCTTTTAAGTGCATGAGGATGGTATTCTGCTTTGTAATCTTTTTATCTCATGTTAACTTTATATGGAATTTGATCTTGATGTTTTTCTGTTGCTCCCCTCTGTGGAAATTTATTTATCCTCAGGTTTTGGAATTATTATTATAGAGTATTTAAAGTATAGGGGCTTCCTTTCTGAGATTTTTCTGGCTTTGTTTTCTCCCTGTGTTTATTTCTTTTCTTTTCTTTTTTTTTAAAGATTTTATTTATTTATATGACAGAGAGAAACACAGCTAGAAAGGGAACACAAGCAGAGGGACTGAGAGAGGGAGAAGCAGGCTTCCTGCCGAGCAGGGAGCCCGATGTGGGACTCGATCCCAGGTCTCCGGGATCATGACCTGAGCCAAGGGCAGTCGCTTAACCAACTGAGCCACCCAGGCGCCCCCATCCCTGTGTTTTTTTCTAAATGATCTTTCTTCTTCTTGCCTGTGTCCTTTTCTTGCTCAGTTTGGTTCTTCTCCAGCAGTTTCTAGTCGACACAGGAGACCCTATCCTGAAGGGGAGCTCCTGCTAGTCAGTCCCAAGTGTTCACAAAGACTAACCTAGACTTACCAAGGGCTCAGGCATTTCTCACTATTACAGTGGGGGAGAAGGATGGTCTAATTTAATCTGCTCTTCTCAACTTGGCCCACCATGCTCTCCAGTGAATGTGTGTGGGCTATTATGTGGGTTCTCTTTGTCTAAGGTCCATTGGGCACCCTGTTCCCTCACTCTGCTTCATCTCCCACAGGTGCTGATAATGCCTAGATCTTGTAGCTACTGGTAATGTGTGCCCTCTGACAGAAATTTGGAGATTATAGGACTACCTTACAATTAACTTTTTGTAAATGTGTATCCACTTTGGTTTTACTATCCAGATACTCTGTTTATATGTGGGGTTTAAGAAGATCTAAAACTGCACTGCCACCATTCTGCCAACTTTCAAGAATCCATTTGCTTTTTAAAAAGATGAGCATTTCAACAAATTAGAAATGGTAGGATGCATTGTGTTATGTTATGTTATGTTATGTTATATTATGATACTATATTACATTCTCATATATACATATGTATTTATTATATTCTTAGGGACATTTCTGTTTCTGTATGCCAACAAAACACCTCCTAACCTCTTCCCTTCTCAGTAGTTAAGGGAAGCACTTCCTAGCACTAATGGACATATAATCCAGCTGGAGATCTAACGCAATTCTGGTCCAGTGAGTCTGGGGTAGGATGAGAAATTCCGCACCCCTACCATCACCTACATCATGTCATGCTAGTGGTCCACAGACCACAGCTGTGTTAGTGAAAAGTCCATGTGTCAGCAAATTGTCATCACATTTCTGGAAGATTAACAACACAAAATCCTAATGAAGGGTCACTCTCAGTATGTCTCTCAAATTGGTACTACTCTTATAAGTGCCGCTCATTCTTCATAATAATAAAAGAAACTGAAATCCAATACAGACAACTCTGAGGCTAGTATTATGTGACACAATATCACTTTCTCATTTAATCCACTCTTCTCATTTTTATAAGTGATAAGATAATTATCAGATAAATTTGCATTTTGGCTGGATTGGGATGCAAACCTGAATTTTTTACTCCAAACTCCTGTCTGCTTCTGCTGCATCATGCTGCACCTTGTACACAATTTCCTATTTTGGACATTGTCATTTTGATTCAAATTTTTCTTTATTTTATTCTAGAATACTCATTATTAAATTTTTAACAACTGCCCTCCACACGTTGCATGTGTACATCGGTTTGGGGGTATTGCTTAATAAATTCAGTGTAATCTTACCCAGAGCAACACAGCCTCTGGTTACCATGGCTTCTATTTAGAAAGTGAGAAAACAGAGATGTGACACGGGAATACCATTCCTTCATTAAATGACTATTCTCAAGGTATCATCGTGATGCTTCTCATGACTTTACGCTGAAGTGAGGTTCATAAAACACAGCAGGCACACAGGTTTGACTGACTCCACTGCCGTCTAGATTCATGTTAAATAATGTTCATTGCCTCTGCAAAGAATTTAGGAATGCACAGAGAATAGCAGTGTTTTATAATTGGAGGAAAAAAAAGGAAACATGCTAGTTTTATGAAATGCCAAATTAATGATTAAATGAATTAACAGAGTCATAAGATTCCAGAAAAAGCCTATAGCAGATGGAGGCCCTCCTCAGAGCTCGATACATTAGCTCCTCCGTTCCTCTGACAGAAACAAGGTTGTGCCTTATTCCCTGTAGAACGTCGGGCCCTGTTCATGCTCGGGATAGCCACCTCCCTGCAAACTATCTGTTCACGTGCACATCTCCAGCCCACCCTCTGGATCTGGGACAAGCACTCTGGTGATTCTGGTCCTCAGCCAGAGGGAGAAATCTCTGTCAGCAGGCTCCCCGTGGAGTACGCCCTGAGGACACCAGGCTGGGGGAAGCAAGCATGGCTGGTTTTGTGTGGCCATACCACAGTGGATTGTACCAAAGTGCAACTTTCCTTGCATCTCTCGCCCTCCTGTCCACCTTTGCTCAGCAGAGGTGTGTTCTTTTGCCCCTGGCTGCGAACTCCAGCAGGACTGAATGCTTCCTTCCACCCACGTGTCATCGATCATCCAGTCTTACAGCTGTTACGGTTCTCTAGCATAAACAGTGGAATGATGGATTCTAGGAATTCAAATTTTGAGATAACCCATGTGTCCATACACCAAGGGTGCTGCAGCAAAGCATGACCCCAAAAAGGTGGTTGGCGTACACAATGGGCATTGCCCATTTCACTGTTCTGGTGGCTACAAGTCTGAAATCAAGATATAGGCGGGGTTTGTTCCTTCCTAGGTCCAACCCTCTTCCCTCCTCCCACCCCCAGCCCCCTGCATGGTCTCCCTTTATGCCCCCTCACCTCTGTGTCCAAATTTCCCTCTTACTAAGGACACCAGCCATATTGAATTAGCACTTCCCTCCACAATGACCTCTCTTAATCTGATCATCAGCAAAACCCTTATTTCAAAATAAGTTCCCCTTTGCAGGAACTAGGAATTAGGACTTCAACATCTTAGGGGAAAAAACAATTCAACTGTAACAACCCACGAGGCTATGGCACTTGAGAAGACCGTTGTGATTGTAAGAGTATTACAAACTTTAGAAAACGTGGGCTAGAAGCCATTTAAATGAGTGATTGGTTCAGATTACTTACAATGCATTGCATTACTGCACTACCAAGGGCCCTGTTGACACATTTATGACAATCCCCCTTTGTTCACTAAGTGATGAATTTGGGAATGCTTCTTACCCAGAACAAGGAAATAGTCTCTATCCCAGCCATGCTATCTTGCAAGCACTGTAGGATACGTTGTTATTAGAAAGACTAATTAATATAGAACTTGTCCATTGGCACAAAGTCAGTATTTGGCAGGTGAATTGGGTAAATTTCCAATCTTTTAAGGGTCCATCCAGATAAAGTTCTTGGCTTGGGGCTTGGCTCCTGGTAAGCAAAACTGAGAGGAATAGCCCCCCTGCAGCCCCTCCTTAGGTGCCCTGTGTCTCCTGCCCCTGCCCCTGCTCGGTGCCCCAGGGACCCAGCAGATTCTTGCTTTCCCTCCATAGAACCCCCGCATGCTGACTTTTATAGCCCTTCTCCAGTTGTGTTGGACCTCCTGCACCTGCGAGGTCTGCAGATGATCTGAAGCACAGATTGAGGGTCAGCAGAGAAGGAGTCAGGGCACGCTCGAAGGTTCCTAGCTTGAGTACAGCTGCAGAAAGACAGAAATACTTCTCAGAGATATTGAAGCATAGAGCCGTTCTGGATGTTTCCATCAACTGCATAAATTTTATGCATCTTTCCAGCTTTCCCAACAAACCTCCTCCTGCGTGCCTCCCCAATTCAACAACAGAGGCCATCAACCACACACCCAGGCTAGCCTTGCTAGACACCTTCTTCTCTTCCAGCCCCGGTCATCCACCATGTCCAGGGTGCTGGCCCTCTGACCACCCCACCTCTCTGCTCACGCCCCCACTGCCCCTTCACTCAGCCCTTCAACCATGCCTCCTGACCTACTATGGTAGCCTCTTTCCATGTACCTGAGTCTAATCAAAGGGAACAGAATTGGCCACCCCAAAATGAGTCTCCTTGGTATGGGAATTACTTTAAGCTGATTATTTTTCAGAAACTGCAGACATAAGTAAAGCTCTGAAAATGAAGTAGAGGGTTACATTTTTATAATAGACACTTAACATTTATAAAGGAAATTTCCATTGGTAAGGGGGTCTCCTGCCAATACCAGAAGACAGGATGCCTCATTCTCTAGGAACTCTTATCAGTGGGGAAGGCAAGGACTTACATCACACAGCACAGCAGCCTTACACTTGTTTACTGGGCTTTTCCCCATCACCCTCCATATCTTCTTTGGCCTTGAGCCAAAGATGGTATTTCAGGGGAGGATGGTTTGGGCCACTTCAGGGAGTCATTTAGCTCTCCTGGGGCCCCCTATGGATTCAGGAGGCAAACATATCTTAAACTTTTGTTCATTTTTCTCCTGCTAATCTGTCTTATATCTATTTAATTATTAGACCATACAAAGAACCCAGAAGAGAAGAAGGGAATATTTTTTCTTCCCCTACCATGACCACTTCCTTTCTTCTACCAGCAGGAGTAAGTCTTTGGATGGGGCTGTAGGACTGGATGGGTAAGCTAGAAGTCCAAATCAGGGTGTCAACAGGTTTTCACTCTCTCTGGTTTCCAGGGAAGTATCCTTCCTTGCTTGTTCTACCTGCTGGTGGCCCCAAGATTTCTTCGGCTTGTGGCAACATCATGCCACCATGCTCCTGCTTCACATGGCCTTCTTTTTTGTATGTTGGTCTTCACATGGGGTGTGTGTGTGTGACACACTTGGATCAGGGGCCCATTCCACTCCAGCATGACCTCATCTTAAGTAATTATACCTGCAGCGACCCTGCTTCCAAGTCAGGTCACATTCTACGGGACGGGGAGTTAGGACTTGGACATATCTTGGACTATGGGTTGGATGATTCAAACCATAATGACAGTACTCATTTTCTAAATCTTTTAGTGATGATAGTAAAGTCAATATTAGAGTAAATGTCACCAAGGTCAGACCCTGGAGCCATCCTCTTCCTGCCTCATTGGGACAGCAGTGAAGACTCACAGAGGGAGCCAAGCAAGCCAAGGACATGGTCCCCAGAAGCATCTTAGATATGGTCCCTGAAGGCAACTTGGGAGATATCGGAGGGGTCACGTTCCCGCCTCTCATTTCTGGGTCTCTAAGAGGAGTTCAATATAACATAAATCTCTGCACAATATCACTCAAGTACTCTTGTTCTCTCTCAGGTTTACACAAAGCCAATGCAGAAGATTGGCTGAATCTCTTTCTGAATGAGCCACAGTGTGGAATGCTGCGCCGTGGGTCAGCACGAAGTCACGCAGGGCTGTGGGGTCAGCCACGTGGAGCTTCAGACACGTTTCTATTCTCACTTATTTTTTCCCATGATGAACCTAGCAACCTGGCTTGCAGAGCAGGCCATAGGCCTTGGACCACAGAAGACATCACAAGACCAGTCCCAGCACTGGGTCCCTAGGCTGATGTATAAATACAGTGGCAGCAATTCCTATCCCCTGGGGTTGCCCGGCTGAGGGTCTGAGGTGGTGTCTCACCATCTTCCTCCCCTAAGGAGAAGATGTTTCTGCAATAAGAACAAATGACACTAGGTGTGGACATGTGGGATCAGAGACGAGAGCGTCTGTGAGCTTCCCACACAGAACTGAGGTCCCTTCACTGTCCCCCCCTCTGGTTCTTCTGCCCTTCCTGCTCTCATGGTATGGCATTCTCATCCCTAAGACCTGAAGCCTATTGGTACATCAGTTCTGATGGAATCCCTGCCCAGGTGGAGCTGGCCTTAGAGGGGCACATTGCCCCAGCCCAAGGCCTGGCCACCCTCTGCTCTGAATGCCCCCCAACCCCAGCCATACTCTCCACCCCCATCGCCGGCCCCACAGAATGCAGGAACCACAAGTACTTTAAGCATCATGCATTTCTATTAATTAAAAATTAATTAACAATAATTCTCATCTCCTTAGAGTTCAGTTAATTAATTAGGTAGGCCATGACTTTATTTTTATTTTTTTTAAGCTAAGAGAAACTGAACAAGGCTCTTTTCTTTCTCCCACTTGAAAGTCTCCTGAGATTCCCGTCCCTCCGTAAGGCCCCCCTCCAATCAGGGCGGATGTTTCCCAAAGGCCCTTTGCTGGGTAGAAGTATTTTGGGCCTCACAGGGGACTTTAGATGTAACTCTCTGGAAAGAGCTGAGCTGCTGGCTGGAGACCCAAACACCAATTAGAAAGAGAAAGGGGGGGGGGGGGCTTGGCTACTTCCCACAGCTGCGGGCTGACAGGGACCAAGACCCTTCCCACAGCCTCCGAGGCCCTGACCTGCTGCAGCTGCTCAGAACACAGTCACCCTTTGTGGAAACCAGGGAAGGAGCCAGTCAAAGGGGCAAGGGATTCGAGCCCGTGTGTCAGCTGGATGTGTGTGGAGGCCTCAGTGGGGGACCGCCCAGCCGGCAAGTGTGCATCACGGGAAACACCTCCGTAACGGGGGCAACAATTTGAGGACAGCACAGAGCTCCCCAGTGGAAGTGCTGCTGCTCATCTAGCTCCCACCCCATGTGACCCCTGCGCCCACCCCCTGCTCGCATCCAGGTCTTGCCTGTCAGCCCCGTGGATGCACGCCCCATTCTCACATAAAGAAGCCCATGTCGTTGAAGCTGAGCCACTTCCTGGGCTGGCGAGTGGCGGGGCTGAGGTCAAGGTCAGGACTGCCTGCCCAGCCTGCCTCGGCCCTCCTGGTATGGCAACTTCCCAAAGAGATCACCTGCTCATCTGGGGACCTGACTTGGAGCCGCAGATGGCCCTCCAATGGGGATGGTCCTCACAGTGGAGAGAGGGGAGATTTTGCTCCCTCGGGGGGAAACTTGGCAATGTCTGGACACATGTTGGGTTGTCACAGCCTGAGGTGGGGGGAGTTTGCTCCTGGCATCTAGTAGGTAATACTCAGAGATGTTGGTAAATATCCTACAATGCACAGGACAGCCCCTAGAGTAAAAAATTATCCAGTCCCAAATGTTCATTGCACTGAGGTTGAAAACCTGCCCTACAAGATCTTGCCAGAACCGAGTTCCTACGGGTACCCAGAGTTAGCCAAAAACACGGTGAAGGGAGAGCACAGACTGGTCTCACTAATTATTCATTCATTTAACCAGAGTTTACTAAGTGCCAACTATGTGCTAAGCATTCGTCTAATGGCTGGGGATTTAATGATGGACCAGACAGACCAAGGTCCTGCTTGCCTGAAGCAGAGAGTAAAAAGATGGGCTGAGGTGGAAGACAGAAACAAAACAGATAAACACATTTTTTTTTTAGATTTTATTTATTTATTAGTCAGAGAAAGAAAGAGCACTGGCAGAGGGAGCAACAGGCAGAGGAAGAAGCAGGCTCCCGGCTGAGCATAAAAAGCCCAATGCGGGGCTTGATCCCAGAACCCTGGGATCATGACCTGACCTGAAGGCAGATGCTTAACCAACTAAGCCACCCAGGAATCCCTAAACACATTTTTTAAATGCCAGAGTGAGATAAGGGCTAACAGAGAATTGCAACAAAGCTGTGTAATAGAGAGGGATGAGATATCTGATTTTGATCTTGTAGTCTCAGTGGCCCCCTGCAGAAGTAATATCTAAATTGAGGTCTGAACCACAAGGAGTCAGCCACTGACCAATCAGGAGAGAGAACTTTCTAGGTGAGGGGAAAGGACTGTAAAGCTTCAAGACAGGAAGGGGCTTAATGTTTCTGAGAAAAGAGCAGAGTAGGAAAGGTAGAAGGGAAGGAGGTGGTACGGACAAAACCTACAGGGCTCTTGCAGTCAGTGAGAGGTAAGGGGCCTCAATTTCCACTGAGGGGCAAGGCAATTATCGACTGTAGGGCTTAAGGAAGGAGAGTGATGGGCTCTGGCCTGTTTCCAAAAATCGTCTGCTGACGCAGGAAAACAGATCATAAGTGGACACTAACGGGAGCAGGGATATCTATTGAGATGGTTATCAGGTAATCCAAAGGGAGTGGAGGCAGGGCTTAGACAGTGTGACAGTGGGGTAGAGACAAGTGCATAGAGAGTCAGTGTATTTCAGAACTAGGGTTTGCTTATGGAAGGAGGGGTGAGGGCAGGTCTCGAATCCAGCATAACTCTTAAACTTGGCTTGAGCAAAGGGGCGCGGGAAGAGAAGCAGCAAACTGTAGGGGTGCATGTGCTTCAAACTGAGAGGCTGGTTCTGGCTAGTGCCGTTTCAGATGCACCTGTGACCTCCAGTGCTGCTGGCAGCTGGATCTGTCCTCTGGCTGGAGTTCCCACAACGGTGGGGCTGGAAAAAAGAACAAAGGAGCTTCTCAGAAGTTCCTTAAATGAATCCTCCTCCCCATTTGGGTTTCACCACTACATGGGGCACCAATGGGATAAGATAGCTGCCATGAAGTCAACCAGGTAAAGCCCCTCATGCTTGCCACTGAATTCTAAGGATATCAGGTGACTCTCTTTCTCTTCCTTTGAAGGTGCACAGATATCCTCTAGAAGCACCCATCCCTGGATTCTGATGCCCAGTAAGTGAGCAGGAAAACAGGAATACTGAGTAGGGGCTAGAAGGGAGTAGGGTCATGGGGAGAAAGGACAATAGCAGATCTCACCTGATGCTGGGACCTCTGGGCACACACACTCTGACACTGCAGTGGACCCACCTTGGAGGAGAATGGATAGTCCTTCAGGGCCCCTGAGGGGAGGAGGAGTCTAGTGACTTGCAGTTCCTGGAAATTTGCAAATGAGCCTGGAATTATGGAAGTGTACCTGTTCTTTCTTTAGGAAGTAGCTCCCCTGATCCTGTAGGAAAGCCTGACAGTGCCATCCATGGTTGGATCCTGAGGCACCGCCAAGCCACAGTGATGGCCTCCAGGCATCCTGCCAGATCTCCTGCCCCTCACACAGGACAAGAGAGGCAAGGGATGGCTCTCACTACCAGGGACTAATTTCCTATATTTAATGACCTTTAGGAAAGAAACAGCTCAACCTTCTCCCTCTAATACAATGGCTCCTGAATTCTTGGGGCAAGTAGCTAGGCTTATTCCTGCTTCAAAGACAAGAAGCTGTGGGCAGCAATGGAAGATGACAAGATCAAAAGATAACATTTCCCAACTACCCACTATACACTAAGCATGCTCGGTGAAGCAAGACGTACTAACTTGCTGACATTTCACAGCAAACCTTCCAGGGAGGCATCGGTTACTAAGAACAGAGATTCAGAAAGGTTGAATAACTTGTTTGAGTAACTTAAAAATAATGGAGGAGAAGACCTCTCAACTCTGAAGGCTTCAAAAACACCTGGGGCCATTCTATTGCTGTCTCCATGGTTCTAGCAAGCTGACACACTGGCCTTAACTACTTGAGAGCTGTGCCGAGGACCTTCTGGTCTCTAGTGAAATTTCTGGTGGTTGATCACAACCACTCTTGGTGCACAATTTAATAGTTGCCAGAGAGTCAGGGATGTTTGGCTCGGTGACCACGCCCTCTCTGCAAGATCACTTATGGTGTCAGAGTTTTGGGGCTGCCATGTCCTTATCATATCCCTTCAACCAGCCAGCCCTGGTCCAATCCAAATGCCTCATCTTGACCTGACAATATCTAGATTGCAAGTCTTGGAAGATTTAAATAACCTAATTAGCTTTGCTATTTGCCTTCAGGTTGGGGAGTTTCCATTTTTAGCAAAGTAGAAGGTGATAATTTAAACTGGTCAACTATCTACAATCCAAGGCAAATGGAAGGGAAATAAATTCACTATCATTGACAAGGCTAAAAAACCTGTCAAGAACATTTCACTCTAATAAAGACCAGGGATCAACTCTCATCTACATAAAGTGGAAAAGTACATTTACTCTTGGCAAATGCAAAGCATTTTCTGTTGTATTTATGATTTTTTTCCAGGGAATCTCATTGTAAGATGAATTTTTATTTACCTTAACGAATGCATTAGTGCCAGATACTATTATATGGGACTTACAAGTATTATCTAAAATGTCTTCTTACTATCATGCTAAGATAGGTACTTCTGCTATGTATGTATTGTAGATGAGGAAACCCAGGCAGAGAATCACCCAAGTTCACCAGCAATCAGGTGGCAATGCCAGGATCCAAACTCAAGCTATACTCTGCAACATCTAAAATGGAGAAGAAAGAAAAGACAATAATAAAAAAAGGAAATCCTTACTTTTAAAATCAATTTTGAAGACCCATTCTCTGATGTTCTCCAAGCACATTCTAGTATCTTCCTTTCTTCCCTCTGCACCACATGCTCCTTAAACATGTAACTCTGCCCTCAGGGCTAAGAGTCTCCAAGTCCTCCTCTTTGGTTCTAAAAAATATCCTATAGCTTATTCATAAACAGATCCTTTTTAGATTGAGTTACTATTCATAATACACAGAACAAAATGGATCTGTTTGATCATTGACGAATAGCATGTCTATGAAGATGTTGGAGTGACAAGGTCATATCTGATCAATGAAAACAATTAGGTGCAAGAGTAGGATGTGATAAATTACTACATTAGAAGACAGACTCCTTTTTTATTCTGAGGCCTCTAAAGAGTATGAAGAGTAGATTAAATGCATTCCTTTAAGAGAAAGGTAGGATATCAGAAAGTTCTGCCTTTTTGCTCTTTATTGAAATAGAAGTAGAGAAAGTCCTCTATATTGAGAATGTTTCTCTTGAGACATTACTATCCACTTATCATACAGTCTCTCATACCTGAAGCCATGAATTGTGCATTTTACCACAATTTGACATATTGATTTCCTCTCCCTCCATAAGCATTCTCCTTTCCCTGTTTACCCAGCCTGGATCCCACTGTTTAGCAGATATATTACGATTTTATTAAAACTCCTATTCCCTGTATCCCATCCTTCTGTCATACTACCAGAAAAATGCCATGCCCTTTTCTAGAGCCACAGCTTGACAACTTAGTTGTCAGGACAACTTAGCGCTAAATGTGTTAAATTGAAGGTTTGGGCCACAAACAGTTCATGTCTCCAGTGAGGCTGGACCTGGGTGTTCTCAATTCTTCTGCTTGTTCTTGCTTATGTACTGTGGTGGGCAAAATGACAGCCCCCAAAGATGTCCAGTCTGAATCCCTAAAATGAGGAATATACTCCCTGACATGGCCAAAGGGACTTTGCAGTTGTGAGGAAGTTAAGGCACCAGAGATGGGGAGATTATCTTGGATTATCCTGCAGGCCATTGTAATCATAAAGGTTCTAATGAGAAGGAGGTCAGAGGGTCAGAGTCAGAGAAGGAGATGTGATGATGGAAACAAGGATCAGAGAGAGAGAAATTAGAAGATGCTATACTCCTAGCTTGGAATGTGGGGCATGGGGCATGTGGGGAACTGAGCCAAGGTCTGGGGGTGGCCCCTAGAAGCTAGAGAAATCTAGACTATAGATTCCCCCCTAGAGCATCCAAAAGGGACAGAACCTCACTGACAACTTGATTTTAGCCCAGTAAGACTCGTTTAAAACTTCTCATCTCCAGAACTGTAAGAGAGTAAATTTATGTTGTTAAACCCAATAAGTTTATTATAATTTGTTACAGTAACAGTAGGAAACTAATGTACTTATTCCTCCCATTCTTCCAGAAAACACGCCAAAATGTCACCTCTTTCTTCATCAGCTCTAGAGTTTTGTGTACTTCTCCATGGATCACCCCACTTATTTCACACACAAAAAGTATTAAGTTAGATGTTCCTTCATCAACTAGTTCACAGACCCCCCCACATATGTACACACAACCACACCTGTTCTGTGCCTTGTCTCTTGTAAAGAACCATGAATTGGTTCCCTTGTCTTTCTCTATAATCTTTTTGTTTTCAATTCTATCAGTCTGCTTGTATCTTTATTAGCTCTTTCCTTCTGCTATTTTGGGGGTTAGTTTATCTTATTTTCCAATTTCTTACATTTCTTCAAGTGGAAACATGGATTATTCATTTGAGAACTTGCTTTGAATACAAGTGCTTAATGCTATTAATTTCCCCCTAAGCACTGCTTTAGCTGTTTCTTACAAATCTTGAAATTTTGTGTCTTCATTTTCATTCAATTCAAAATATTTCCTAATACACCTTATGATTTCCTTTTTGACTCATGGTTATTTATATGCTTTTGGTTTGATTTGTAAATATTTGAGGTTTTCCCAGAATCTTTGTTATTATTTCTAGTTTGGTTATATTATCATCGGAGAAATACTTCTTTTTCATGCCAATTTCTTTCTCTCTGACAATAAATGTACTCATACTCTACCCATTATTAATTAAAAAAACATATCCTTTGATTCTATTTTGTCATACCTATTATTCTCTAACTTTCATTTTCCCTTATATCTCCTTTTATTCCACTTCCTCAGTTCTGAACTCTCCAGTATTTTTTGGTTTTCTCCTGCTTTCCTGCACCTGGGCCTCTGGACTCCCATTGGTTTCATAAGTCTCTATACCCTTCTAAGAATTCTTCTTTTTGTTAAAGGTGTCCAGAGTTCATTGCATTTGCTTCTAACCAGGAATCCTAACTGATGTAGCTTAAAACTACCAACACCGTGCCCCTCCGTCACACCGTATCATAAATTCTCTCCCAGTTTCAGCATCTCATCACTATAGCAACACATCTTGTGATATGTAACAACATATAGAGAGGTGTAGTTTACAGCAGCCAAGTGGGGAGGGCATTTCAAGAAGAAAGAGGTAAGGGATTGGGACACATTGTGTGGAGAGACCAAGGAAAGTGCAAGTAAGACAATGACAGTGTCCTGATGGACTGTGGGGGCAGGGGCCTCGACGGAGGAGAGGTTGTGGTGCAAAGCTCAGTAAAGAAGAGATCCAGGGAAGGGAAGTGTGAGGGACCATGACTGAAGTGAAGTGAAGCTGTCTGGGAGAATTTAAGACATGGAGGACACATCCTTGACTGGGTTTCGAACCCCCCAACACTTATTCTCAGGAAGGGAAGAGGCCCATTCCAGTCTGTAGTATCTTGAACCAGGTAGGCTCTAGACCAGCCATCATATGGCGGTTCTTACCATGAGGTTCCTCACCCACTCTGAGCTCTGTGAACAAGCCTGGACCACCTTCACAACAGTTGCAGACTCTAGTCAGTGACGTGTCATTAACGAAGTTGCCAGGCGGCTCAGTCACACTGTCCACCAGCTCTCCAACATACACTTCAAAGGGCAAATTTTCCGAGGTCTTGTTGAATTTCTCGGAGAACCCAACAGAGCATCTACCAATGAGAGTACAGCATAGAACTCCGAGGAGACTCATCTTCTCCTGTTAGGCCTGGCCCGAAACACCAGTCTATACTTCAGCTCGCTTCATTCATACCAAAGTGGTCAGAGCTCAAATCTGTCTGGGTTTGCACTGGGTTTGAAATCTGTAAACTTTGGCTAATTACCGAACCCCTCTATGCCTCAGTTTCCTCATTTGTAAAATGAGTTTACTAATAGGGCCATGGAGGATTGAGTTAATATGTATAAGACTTCCCAGGACCCAAGACCATATCAAAAAGTAAAGCTGCATCTCAGTGACTGACCAGCTGAGGAGCCCTAGGACCTGGCCAACATTCAGCAGGAGAAATTGCCCAAGGCATCCTTGCAGGCATGGGTGTGTGTGTACAGACACGGGGTGTGCCACAGGCTTGGGGGTACATGTGTTGGCTTGGGGGTGCACGTAAGGACATGGGAGTGTGCATGAAGGTGTGGAGATGCATGTAGAAAAGTGGGGGTGTGCAGGTGTGAGAGTGAACATGCAGGTGTGGGGGTGTGCATGCAGGTGTGAGAGTGTACATGCCGGTGTGGGGTACATATGCAGAAGGGGGTGTGTGTGCGGATGTGGGGTGCACATGCAAGCATGGCAGTGCGTGAGCAGCTGAAGGAATGTGGGTGCAGGGATGAGGGCAGGCAAGGAGAAAGGAATGGAGGAAAGGACTGGGAGACACAGATAGGGTGGAAGGGGATGGGGAGGAGAGTGGAGAGAAAGCACCTCTTCTTGCATATTTTGCAAAAATAAATCCTTTCAGTAACCTTTCCGTGAGTTCAGGATTCACTTCCCAGTGTGTCTCCCAGTGCGTATTTCCCCATCCAGCCTGGTCTGGGTTTCAGTGAACTTGAGGTAAAGCTTAATACTGCATTCGGCCCTGGCCTTCACATGATAGAAAATAGGCTTGGGGAGGTGTGAGGAAGGCAGGGTGAAGAAGCAGGACATGCAGCTGGACTCTAACCAGAAAGAAGGCCCAAGCAGAGACTTACGATGCTAATTGTACCGTGCAAGCGACCCTCAGAGGGACCTGGGCCTCGGCTTCCTTTGAAACTTCTCTCCTGATCTTTGTTTATTCAAATGATATCCCGTAACGAAGCAAAAAGTAGGAACTGCAAAAAAGCATAATCCTAGGGCTGCCGTAATCCCACAGGAGCTGGGCTAAAGAGGATCCCAATTTGGAACGAGGTCAGGAAAGGAGGGAGAGGATTTTCTTTTCCTCTCTGGTGTGGGGGCCATGACTCCCGGAGAAGCCTGGCCACACCTCACTGGGGCGGGAGCGTCTCACCCTCTTTCCCAAGATGGCCCCGGAAAGGGTCTGTCCCAAGGCCCGGCCCCCGGGCAGCAATCAGGCTGACAGCAAAGTGAGGCTCATCGGCCTCCCTCTTTTTTGATGCAGGATCCAAATCCTCTCAAACTTCTCACTCAGTTCCCTCAGGCCCCGGGGGTCCACTGCACACGGGCTGCTGCTGGCGGTCCCGGGGCTCATCCTGCAGGCTTTGGCGCCAGGCTGGCCTGGGTGAGAACAGTGACCCTGGTCAGCTCCCAGGCTCAGGACGCCCAGCCCCTCCAGAGGTCTAGGCACAGTGTACCCCCTACCCTCTCTTTTTCTTCAAGGACTCCTGGAACAGTGTCCTGGGATACTGGTCTCCCCCGGCTCCTCATCTGCTCTCTCCTACCTCTAAGAAGCAGCAGCACCTGCTGTTTTATCCCTCAAGGCCCAAGTGTGGTCCGTGAGACTGAGCTGGGTCATAGAATGGACACCACGTTGCCCCCTCCCACCCTGTCCCAGGGCAGGGTGCCATTTACCCCCTGTCCTATCCTTCCCGCTTTCACACCAACCCGTGGGAAGTGGTAGTCCAGGCCTTGGCCACGCCGGCGCATTAGGCACCCCAGGACTGGGCCCTTGTTCGGCTGGGCCAGATGTCTGGGCCATGGAGTAGGAGTTGTTAGTGTGGGTGAGGGGACAGCAGAGGGCCAATCAGAAGATCCCTGTCCAACTTCCTCAGCAGTGACCTCTGGGCAGTGCTGTGACCTTGAACTCAGAGGGGTGAACCAAGGGCCCATCACAACACCTGTCCTGCCTCTTCGGGGGTGACATAAGGAGCAGATAACCGATGAGCAAAAGACCCAGACATCACAGTGTGCTACACAAATGTTCGCTATTGTCGTGAGTGACAATGACCCTGACAATAGTGTACGAATACTGTGACGCGTAAGCGATCAGAACACTCGGCAGAAAACCTCGTAGGGTGGGCTTATTCCCTCTGTTTTACGCAAGGAAGAAAACCTTCACATTCCGACATCTCTAGGACTCGAGGAGCACAGCCCCTCACACCTCCCTCTCCTGACTCCCTGATGAGGACATTAAATGTCTACTCCAGTGACCTCACTTAACTTGAATTACCTCCTTAGAGACCAGGTCTCCAAATACAATCACATTCGAGGCTCCGGGAGTCAGGGAAGTGGGGACACCATTCAGCTCATTACAAGCATCATTTGTTAGTCTTTCCACAAGGTAGTAAAAAAAGGTTCTTAAAGATAAGGAAACTGAGGACCACAAAAGGTCATGACCTGCATGAGGTCTTCAGACCCCGCTGTCACCTGCAGGGCCTGGGCAAGGACGCCTTAGCTGTGACATGATCCAGGTCTCCCGGGGCACCCAGCCAGGGACAGAGAGCAGCCCAGGAGAAGGGCTTGCCAGGTTTTAGTCACAAGGGGCAGGGCATGCTGGGACAGGGGACTGGCAGGGACTTTGTAGGGGCTGCATCGGGCATGGTCTGGGGCATCCCTTGAAAAATCCCCTTCCCCATCCCTTCACAGTGGTTACTCCCCAGCAAATTTCCTTTCCTCCTCACCCCACTCCAAGCCCATAGGTGGTGACAGGCCCAGACCTATACACTGGCTCTGACGCCCAGTCTGCAAACAGGCAGACTGCAGGGAAATCTGCCACCCCACGTCCTCTGATGTTCAGTCTTCCGTGGAGGTGTGGCTTGGCCTGAGGGCGGGCTGTCCAGCACGTGCTGTCTATCATAAGCCCCTTTAAAGTGATGAAAGTTGGTCCAAACTGATACCACTATTCGCCTAGTATACACACAGACTTTTTCTGGACAGATGAACTGGAAAGAGGTCACAGAGGGATGAGTGGAGTCCTGAGAGGGGGGCAGGGGCGGGGCAGGAAGGGGCTTCTGCCCATCATGGGGGACCCTGTGAAGACTCATGCTCAGGGATGCCAGGTAGAGGCGGGGATCCTAGCCGAGTGCTCATGTAGACACACAGACACACATTTCTGTAAGATTCACCCACGCCAGTCGTTGTGTTCTTTTTCTTAGCCAGGGGCCCTTGAATCTTATAAATAACTGGCTCCACAAAACTTAGATGCCCCCTGCTTTTCATAAACAGGCTTTTGGACACTTTAAATTTCTTTCTTTTTTTTTTTTTACAGATCTGTTTTCATATTATTTATTCTTTTTTTTTCTTTTTTCTTTTATTGTTACTAAATTTTTTTTTCCAGTGTTCCAAGATTCATTCCCCATTCCCCACACCCAGTGCTCCACGCTTTAGGTGTCCCCAGTACCCACCACCAGGCTCTCCCTCCCTCCAAGTCCCTCAGTTTGTTTTTGTGTCCAAAGTCTCTGTTGTTTCGTTTCCCTCCCTAGATTACCCTACTTCCCATTTGCTTTCCTTCTCCCACTGTCCTCCAGTTTGCCCCTCATGCACTGCAAGTAAGCGAAACCATGCGATACTTGACTTTCTCTACTTGGCTTATTTCACTCAGCATAATCTCTTCCAGTCCAGTCCATGTTGCTACAAAAGTTGGATATTCATCCTTTCTGACAGAGGCATAGTATTCCATTGTATATATGTACCACATCTTCTTTATCCATTCATCTGTTGATGGGCACCTTGGCTCTTTCCACAGTTTGGCGATTGTGGCCAT
>PITA01017405.1:17284-43542 GCA_004023965.1 Spilogale gracilis | reverse complement strand
ACATTTCATAAAGTTAATGTTTATACAAGTTTAAAAATTAATCTGAAACGAACTTTTAGGACTTCATCAAAATAAAAGGCTTCTACACAGCAAAGGAAACAGTCAACAAAACAAAGAAGCAACCCACAGATATGGGAGAGGATATTTGCAAATGACACTACAGACAAAGAGCTGATATCCAAGATCTATAAAGAACTCCTCAAACTCAACAACCAAAATAAATCACCACATAAAAAAAATGGGCAGGAAACATGAAGAGGCAATTCTCCATAGAAGACATACAAATGGCTAACAGACACATGAAAAAATGTTAGTCATCACTAGCTATCAGAGAAATTCAAATCAAAACCACATTGAGATACCACCTTACACCAGTCAGAATGGCCAAAATTAACAAGACAGGAAACAGTAAGTGTTGGAGAGGCTGCGGAGAAAGGGGAACTGTTGGTGGGAATGCAAGTTGGTGCAGTCACTTTGGAAAACAGTGTGGAGATTCCTTAAAAAATTAAAAATAAAGCTACCATATGACCCTGCAATTGTACTACTGGGAATTTACCCCAAAGATACAGATGTAGTGAAAATAAGGGCCATATGGACCTCAATGTTCATTGCACCATTGGCCACAATCGTCAAACTGTGGAAAGAGCCAAGGTGCCCTTCAACAGATGAATGGATACAGAAGATATGATGCATACATAAAATGGAATACTATGCCTCCATCAGAAAAAATGAATACCCAACTTTTGTAGCAACATGACTGGACTGGAGGAGATTATGCTGAGTGAAATGAGCCAAGCAGAGAAAGTCAAGTATCATATGATTTCACTTACTTGTGGAGCATAAAGAATAATATAGAGGACAGTAGGAGAAGGAAAGGAAGTGAGAAGTGGGGTAAATCGGGAAGGGAGATAAAACATGAGACTTTGGACTCAAAAACAAACTGAGGGTCTTGGGGGGGAGGCAGTGCGGGACAGGGAAGTCTGGTGGTAGGTATTAAGGGCATGTATTGCATGGAGCACTGGGTGTGGGGCATAAACAATGAATCCTGGAACACTGGAAAAATTAAATAAATAAAATTGATCTGCACTCAAAGCTCAGTTTTTCTGTAAATCTAAAACTACACAAAATAAAAATTAAAAATGGTCTGGTTGAAAGGAAAATATTAAGTAAAAGTAGAGATGCTCCAAAATTATGACAAACATCTTAAGGCAAAACACAAAATACCACAGGTTGGGAAATTACTACAGGTTCTGGATTTGGGAGCTTTACCATATCACTGTGGTTATTATTTTTAACTTCATCTTCTCAGGTAAATCTAAACTATAGCATTCCTTACCGCTGCACAGGAGATCAGATTATCTGCTATAGCTCTCCCAGAAATCTCACAACTACACTTACATATCAGAGAGGGTCAAGTCAGGAGACAGAAACCATACCAGTAACTGAGCAGGGAAAATTTAATTTAAAAATTATTAATGAGGGTGCCTGGGTGGCTCAGTCATTAAGCATCTGCCTTCGACTCAGGTCATAATCTTGGAGTCCCAGGTTCAAGCCCCGCATCAGGCTCCATGCTCGGCGGGAAGCCTGCTTCTCCCTCTCTCACTCCCCCTGCTTATGTTCCGTCTCTCACTATGTTTCTCTCTGTCAAATAAATAAATAAAATCTTTAAAAAAATAAAAATTATTAATGAGTAAAGACTGACTACTAAATGAAATAAAAGGAGATTCTAAAGCAATTGTAGTAAAAGTACTATAATAGTAACAGTTGAAGAGACAACCTCAGGATGCAACTGCTATTCGTAGGATTGGGAATGAACAAACATGGAAAAAATTTAGAAACTTATAGGAGCCACTTCCACAGGCTGGAGATTCAGACCTCTGAGGAAAGATATGGCTGCTACATAAACACAAAGCCTATTCATGGAAACTTAGGCAACTACCATGGCTGGACCACAGGGTTAGCATGCTGCTGAATCGAGGGAATATCTCCTGGAGGATTAAGGCTTCAGTTGAACCATGAAAGCTGTAGAGGTGAGCATACATCCCACTTCTACCTGCACACACACACACACACACACACACACACACACACACACACATACACACACCCCAATATACTGGTTGTCACAGCACAGAAGGAAAATAAGTCCCTTCCTCCTGTTCTCATATTACAAAAATCATTCCAGCAAGAAAAAATAAAAAATCTATAGCATCCAGCTCCAGTTGCACAAAGCATTACAAAGAAGGGCAAATTTTGGACTAACAGGCAGTAAATTAATAACTGGTACAGCCAATTTAAAGATGTAATTCATTGGGGAACCTGGGTTGCTCAGTTGGTTAAGCGACTGCCTTCGGTTCAGGTCATGGTCCCAGAGTCCTGGGATTGAGCCCCGCATCCGCATCCGGCTTCCTGCTACGTGGGAGGCCTGCTTCTCCCTCTCTCACTCCCCCTGCTTGTGTTCCCTCTCTCACTGTGTTTCTCTCTATCAAATAAATAAATAAAATCTATTTTTTAAAAAAGATGCGATTCATGAGGACATACTTCCAAAAAAACAAAACAAAAAAAGAAACATTAGAATACACAGTGAGAAAATTCTTTTGCCATAAAGATGTAGTCTAAGTCTTTTAATCTGAATGAGTTCTCCAAGATCAGAAAAAGAATAAGAATGTGTATGTAAAATCCTCTATTTAAAATATCCACTCTTGTCAAAGTTTTCTCAAGAAAAGCAGGAAACCTAGAAGCCATCTTAAAAATTATTCAATTCCATAAAACTTTTAGGGCAAAAGATATCAAATACGATATCAAAAGATAAAAAGACAGACTTGGGAACATACGAACTATCAGCAATATATATAAAAGACAAAGAATAATTATCATTAATTTACAAAGAGCTCTTTCTAAATGATTAGAAAAGATAAACTGCTAAAATGGGCAAAGTACCTGAAGAGGCAATCACAGAAAATAAAAGGCAGAAGTCCAATAAATAGATGAAAATATGCTCAACAGAGGCGCCTGGGTGGCTCAGTTGGTTAAGCGACTGCCTTCGGCTCAGGTCATGATCCTGGATACCCGGGATCGAGTCCCACATCGGGCTCCCTGCTCAGCAGGAAGCCTGCTTCTCCCTCTCTCACTCCCCCTGCTTGTGTTCCCTCTCTGGCTGTGTTTCTCTCTGTCAAATAAATAAAATCTTAAAAGAAGAAAAAAAAGAAAGAAAATATGCTCAACAGAAGAATTCAAAAAACACAAAGTACAAAATATTTACAAGGTAAAATTTTTCCCTCCAACTGAAAAATTTTAAGATCTCAAGAAGCAATTAAGTAAAAATAAATCGACTCACACATTGTTGAAAGGTATAACTGTCAAATGTTTTTGAATGGCCTTCTGGCAGTATGGATTAAAATGTATAATGCAGATATCCTTGACCAAGCAATCCTACCTAGGCAATTTATTTTAAAAACAAAAATAAAATATAGATATATAGACATGAATTTTTATGAAAGCAGCATTCTGTTAGCAGAAAAATGTAATAATCAGAACAGCTCTCAATATGGAAATGGTTGACTAAATTATGGTGCATTCTTAATATGAAATATAACATTCATTTTTGAAACTGAGCAACTTTTGAGTGCTCACTTGAAAGTGTATTCAGGAAATAGGGGCACACCTGGGTGGCCAGTTAATTAAGTACCAGACTCTTAATTTTGGCTCAGATCATGATTTCAGGGTTGTGAGATGGAGCCCCTGCTTTGGACTCTGCACTGTGTTCGGAGCCTGCTTGGGATTCTCTCTCTCCCTATGCCCAACCCATCCCCAAACTCTCTCTCCCCCTAAATAAATAAATAAAAGTGTATTAATGAAATAAAGTGAAGTGAAAAAACTTACATTGTATCTTATTTTCACAATAAAATTCCATACATATAAAATTGGTATAATTTACATAAGTAAAATATATATAAAGTGAATGATAAGCACTACATTTTTTCAACAGTGAATACATTAAAGAGGGCAGAACTGGAGCTTGAGAGAAAACACTATTAATTTTAAACTATGTTTTTTCCACAATGTTTAAATTATTAAATCAGGCATGTATTAATGACTGATATTTTTATATATTTTTAAAAGATTTCATTTATTTATTTGACAGAAAGAAGCACAGCTAGAGAGGGAACACAAGCAGGGGGAGTGAGAGAGGGAGAAGCAGGCTTCCCGCAGAGCAGGGAGCCCGATGTGGGACTCGATCCCGGGTCTCCGGGATCATGACCTGAGCCGAAGGCAGATGCTTAATGACAGAGCCACCCAGGTGGCTCATGACTAATATTTTTAGATACAATGCTTGTTCTAATGCTGGCCTATGCACCACTAAGCTTTTTTTCCTTGTGGCTGAGGATAACTGAGCCAATTTCATTGGGAAAATTGTAATTTAAAAAATTAGACATTGTGAAGTGTAAGGACCCTTTCTTGCCCAATATAATATAATGTGGGAGATGTGCCGTCAGATGGAAGGAGGGAGTATGGCTGCCTCAGGAAGAGAAGTGGGCTGTGCAAAGGTTTCAAGGATGGATACAGATGAGCAAAGCTGAAGGGCACTTTTCCAAGCAGAAGTGGAGTAGGCAGTGAGTTCTATTTTCATGTTCTTCATTCACAAGAAACAGTACCCTCAAAAAAGAAAAAATATGCAAACAACCTTCACCCTTCAGAGTATAGCAGAAGGATCAGAGGATGCCATCTGCCTTATTCACTGTCACAGGAAATTAATTTCCTAAGGTGTTAGCAAATCCAGATTTCTACTTCAAACTATCCACTTGAAAAGCAGAGGAAATTCTAGAAATAACCGGTCAAGGTAACTACAGTTTGAGTGGAGTCCGACTAAGAAAAACAATGGCAAAGTCAGCCTAACGAAGAGAGGAGGCTTCTGACACTGGCAATGAAGACATGGTTGACTGGTTACAGCCATGTCTAAGACGGGAGCATTCCTTTGGAAACAACAAAGTGGAAAGGGGAATGCCACCAAGGGTACACACTGACTAAGCACTAATTGAGTACCTGATACTCAATAAACTAGATCTCACTGAATATTATTACACCTCTATTTTATAGACGAGAAGCTTAATTAGGGAGGAGACTGGCTTGCCCTTTGTACAATGCTAATAAGGAACATGCTAAAAACCAAACCCACTTCAGATTCCAACCTCTATGTTCTTTATATTACAGTGGCTGCAGAAGTGGCTTACTATCAAAGAAGCATGTTAGTGAACTGTAGGTTTCAAATTCAACATATTGAATGCATGCCAGCTATGTGTCTAGAGGAATCCCTTTTGCTCTGGAGACTCTGAGAAAAATCCATAACATGGAGGTTGCCTTCAGACAATTTATTATGTTAGGTTTTAAACTCATACAGGTAACTGGTTTCCAGCAGTATAGCATACCAATGCTTACAGAATCCAGACAGCTAATATAAATGAAAACAAGTGAGCCCAGTTGGGACTGTGCAATTAATATGGCCCAGGGTACATAAAACAGTGCTTTCAAATTTGACACCATTATAAAACATCTTTTTAAATAAGGGGTGATTATCCCCCAGTGCTTCTCCACTTATCAGTTCAATCTGACCTATTTTTTTTTTTTTTTAAGTAACCTCTGCCCCCCCAACGTGGAGCTCTAGCTCTCACAGACGGGAAAATCAAGAATTGCATGTCCTGATGACTGAGCCAGGCAGGTGACCCCAATTCTGTCTATTCTTAAACTTGGTAGAAATGAATGGTATCTCATGGAAGATTACCTCAAATTTAATGTCATGTTTCCACCATTAAGGCACATTAATGAAATTACTGACTTGTCTAACCAGGAACTGGTAAGTACTCACCATTATACATTTGGCTATATTCTGTTCAGTACCTTTTTTCAATAGTCTGTCAACTGTACTTTGCTATGACTTCTAAAAGGACAGGAACTATCTACCTGTGGCTACCTGTGGAGGGCCTCAACAGCTTCCAATCACACAGTCTTTGGAAGCAACATCTTAACTGCATTCAACTTTCTCCTGAAGCACAGATATGACATTACATTGATGACATCTTCCTCTGAGATCCATAAAACCTCCCCAAGTAATAATCTGAGATGACAAATATTAAATCATTTCATAACCAGAATATCAGCGGAATACACACAATCCCCTGCCTGGCCTTAAGAGGAACACAGAAATCCAAATTAATTTTGTCTTTCCTCAGGGAGCTTACAGTCTATGCATCCATTCCACCAATTCATTTTAAAATATTTTGATAAATTGCCATGTGATAACTAGTTAGACAGGCAGGCCACACAAACAAAAACTTTCTCTACCAAGGACAAAATAGAGTAATTTTGTCCTAAAAGCACTAATATTAGCACTTTTATTATTAAATCTTAAAGGAACACAAGTTTAAGTGCCAAATGAATGACCAAGGTCATAGGACTATGGGAATTCAGAGACAGGAAAGGCCACAAGGAATAGAATCAGAGAAAGACTCCCTGTGAATATATTTCAGCTGGCATATAAAAAGGAGTTTATAAGCATACCTCAGAGACATCACGGGTTCAGTTCCAGACAACTGCCATACAGCAAATATTGCAATAAAGTCAAATGAATTCTTTAGTTTCCCAATACACATGAAAGTTAGGTTTACACATGTGCTGCAGTCTATTAAGTGTGCAATAATACATCTACAAAAATAATGTGTATGCACAAACTTTATAATATTTTATCACTTAAAAAAATGCTCATCATCTGAGCTTTCTGTGAATCAATCTTTCTGCTGATGGAAGGACTTGGCTCTATGCTGAGAGCTGCTAACTGAAGGTTGGGGTGGTTCTGGCAGTTTCTTAAAATGCGACAATGAAGCCTGCTGCATTGATGACTTGTCCTTACACAAGTGATTTCTCTGTAGCAGGTGATGTGGCCTGATAGCATTCTACCCACAGCAGAACTTCTTTCAAAACTGCAGTCAATCCTCTCAAACCCTGCTACTGCTTTATCAACTAAGTTTATGCGATATTCTAAATCCTTTGTTGTCATTTCAACAATCTTCAAAGCTTCTTCACCAGGAGTAGAGTTCATTTCAAAAAACTACTTTATTTGCTCATTCATAAGAAGCATTTCCTTACTCATTCAAGTTCTTTCATGGGATTAAAGTAATTCAGTCACATCTTCAGGCTCCACTTCTAATTCTAGTTTTCTTGCTATTTCCATCACATCTGCAGTTACTCCTTGAATCCAAGTCATCCATGAGGATGGAAATCAAACATTTCCAAACTCCTGTTAATGTTGATATTTTGATTCTTCCCATGAATCATGAAGGTTCTCAATGACATCAAGAATGATAAGCCCTTTCCAGAAGATTTTCAATTTACTTTGCCTAGTATCCTTCAGAAGAATCATTAGATATGGCAGTGACAGCCCAACAAAATGTATTTTTTAAGACTTAAAAATTGGGGGGGGGGGGGGCGTGGCTCAGTCATTAAGCGTCTGCCTTCCGCTCAGGTCATCATCCTGGAGTCCCAGGATCGAGCCCCGCAACGGGCTCCCTGCTCAGCGGGAAGCCTGCTTCTCCTCTCTGTCCCCCTGCTTGTTCTCTCTATAGCTGTGTTTATCTCTGTCAAATAAATAAAATCTTTTAAAATAATAAAATAATAAAATAAAGACTTAAATGTCTACATTATTGGGGCGCCTGGGTGGCTCAGTTGGTTAAGCGACTGCCTTCAGCTCAGGTCATGATCCCGGAGACCCGGGATCAAGTCCCACATCGGGCTCCCTGCTCAGCAGGAAGCCTGCTTCTCCCTCTCTCACTCCCCCTGCTTGTGTTCCCTCTCTGGCTGTGTTTCTCTCTGTCAAATAAACAAAATATTAAAAAAAAAAAAAGTCTACATTATTCCTTGATTAGTGGGCTGCTGAGTGGATGTTGTGTTAGCAGGCATGAAAACAACAACATAATCTAGTTGTACAACTCCACCAGAGGTCTTGGGTGACCAGGTACATTGTCAATGAGCAGTCATATATTGAAAGGAATCTTCTTTTTTAAGCAGGTCCAATAGTGTATTTAATATATTCAGTAAACTATACTGTAAAGAGATGTGCTGTCATCCAGGCATTGCTGTTCCATTTATAGAGCACAGGCAGAGTAGATTTAGCATACTCTTAAGAGCCCTAGGATTTTAGGAATGATAAATGAGCACTGGCTTTAACTTAAATTTACCAGCTGCATTAGCCCCTAACAGGAGAGTAAGCCTGTCCTTTGAAGCCAGGTATTGACTTCTCCTCTCTACCTATGAAAGTCCTAGATGGCATCTTCTTCCAGTAGAATGCTGTTTCATCTACACTAAAAAACTGTTGTTATTGTCGTCACCTTTATTAATTATCTTAGCTAGATCTTTCACATAACTTGCTTCCATATTAGTACTTGCTGATTTGCCTTTCATTTATTATGGAGATAGCTTTTTCTTTAAATCTCATGAACCTCCAATAGCTTCAAACTTTTCTTTTCAGTTTCCTTACCTCTCTCGGTCTTCACAGAGTTAAAGAGAGTTTGGGTCTTGGTTTAAGAGAATGTTGTGGCTGAGAGAGGTATCCAGACTATTAAAACTCTCTGCCCAGCAGTAATAAGGTAGTTTCACTTTCTTATCATTTGTGTGTCCAGTGGAATAGCACTTATAATTTCCTTTAAGAACTGTTCCTGCTCATTCACACTTGTCTAATTATTTGGCACAAGAGGCCTAGCTTTCAGCCTATCTTGGATTTGGCTTTCAACATGCCCTCCCAAGTAGGATTATCACTTCTAGCTTTTGATTTAAAGTTAAATACACAACTCTTCCTATCTCTTGAACACTTAAGGGCCCCTGCAAGGTTATTAAATGACCTAACTGCAATATTGTTGTGTCCTAGGAAATAGGGGAACCAAAGGAGAGGAAGAAGGACAAAGGAATGACCAGTCAGTGCAGCAGTCAGAACACAGACAACACTTATCAATTAAGTTCACTGTCCTATATTGGCACAACTTATGGTATCCCAAAACAATTACAAAGTAACAAAAGTCACTGCACCAAGCACCATAATACATAATAATGAAAAAGTCTAAAATATTGTGAGAATTACCAAAATGTGACAGAGACACAGAGTGAACAAATGCTATTGGAAAAATGGTGCTCAGAACCTTGCTTAAGCCACAAACCTTCAATTTGTAAGAAAATTTATATATATATATATATATATACCTTTGAAGCATACTAAAGTGAAGCACAATAAAACAAGATATGTTCCTAATTTGTTATTATAACTTTTTTGGCCTCAACCTCATCCAATGTAAATTTTTAAGTACACTTCTCTCATTCTGGAAAATCACTGCACTCTAGGTTTCTCTATTTTTCCCTCATTCCCAACCACAAATCCTGCTTGCCAGGAATACTCTTCACAGAATTTTGAACCATGAAGACATCTTTCGAGCACAGTAAAGAAAAAAGACCCACACTTGATACTGAAACAGGAATAGGAATCCAGAGGCTGGTCTGTTCGACTTCCTGCTCATTTTCCCACAACAAAAACCACAACATCTCAAAAGGAATATATCATCTATTTTTTAGTCCCTGTGGAGATCAACTCAATAGCCAAGCTTACTAGAGAAGATAAATGTTTAACTGCCAGTGGTTAAACTACTAGTTGTGCCTGCTAATGTGAGATTTTCCAATCTAGTGTATCTGTTAACCCCTTCCACTTCACCACCAAAATAAACATTATTTCCAATGTACCTTCAAGAGCAACTACATAATTTACAAACAAAATGAAACAAACAAAAAAAAAAACATGTCAAGTATTTAAGAAGAGGGAAGAAGGGCATTAAACAAATGAAGAGGCCCTTCACACAAAGATTCTTCACTGCACAGGGTGCAGGCCCAAGTCAACCGAATTACTCTTCTTATTTTAACGCTAAAGATGGTGACAGTAAATGAGTAACTAAATAAATGATCAATTCCCTACAAAAGTCACTTCCAGCTTTGATCACTTTACCCATGTTTTCCATCAAGAAAGTATGGGTGAGTCATTCAGACAGTATGTCTTTGGGGAAGAGTCTGATGGTCTCACTACAGCAGATTTCAAAACAAAGTTCCTGAGACTTGAATTTTACCCTCTAGCAAAAACAAAACCAAAGCTGCAAACAAAAACTCACAACTGCCCGTCAGTGACCCATATTTTTGCTTCTTTCGCTTTACACTTTTCTGTTACAGACACTGTTCTTGACTCCTTTATGTGAAGTTCTGAAGTTGGAAAGCAAGGTAAAATATTATAGTGGCCAAGGGAGGTTAGCCTGATTTTTTTTTAGATGAAACAGATGGGCAATCAAGGGATTTGAGAGTTCTTGCTTGCTCTCTCTCTCGCTGCCTATTTTGAAGTTTTCCTCCAAGTATAGTAAGTAAACTAAACCGTAGAGAATTAGTTTATGCAGGTAGACAAAACTCTTCCCTTTTACCAGCTTTTCCTACCCTTCCACCCTCACCAGGCTTCAGAGTTGCCAATCCAACAAAAAAAAATCTTCAACATGTTCGAACATCCAAAGGGTTGCTAAAGAAACGTAGCTGGAAAGGGGAGCATCTTAGAGTTGGCTTATTTTATTGTGTCATGCCTGGCCAGAATATATAAGGTTGTCATTCTAAAAAAAAGTAGGGGCGCCTACGTGGCTCAGTTGCTTAACTGTCTGCCTTTTGCTCAGGGTAGGATCCCAGCGTCCTGGGACTGAGTCCCAAAGTGGGGTCCTTGCTCAGCAGAGAGCCAGCTTCTCCCCCCGCCCCCCGCCAAAAAAAAAAAAAAAAAAAAAAATCTTTAAAAAGAAGGTAATCCACAGGAAAAGAAAGCTTAATTTTTTCCATCCAGTCCCCACCAAAGACTCACTTGGATTTTATGTTTCAAAATGGGGCGGGGGGGGGGGGGATAAATATGCTGGATTGGCCTACATAACCATTAAAAGGCTAAATTGATAAACTCAGGGATAAGCATTTTGCAAGAGTTAACTCATGGTCCTCTGAGGCTATTTAAGTTATTTCTGACCCCAACTGCCTAAAAATTAGAAGGTCTACATTCCTTCAAGGCAACTAACTATATATCTTCTCACCCTAAAAAAGGGTGTAATGGAAACCATCGGGCTTTTGGGTGTAGCATTTTTTTTAAAAAATATTTTGTTTATTTGACAGAGAGAAACACAACTAGAGAGGGAACAAAAGCAGGGGGATTAAGAGAGGGAGAAGCAGGCCTCCCGCTGAGCAGGAAGCCCAATGCTGGTCTCCACCCCTGGACTCCAGGGTCATGACCTGAGCCAAAGGCAGCTGCTTAACTACTGCCACTTCCCACCCCACCCCCTCCCCATTACCTCCCAGCAGACTTTCTTTTTTTTTTTAAGATTTTATTTATTTATTTGACAGAGAGAGAGATCACAAGTAGGCAGAGAGGCAGACAGAGAGAGAGGAGCAAGCAGGCTCCCTGCTGAGCAGAGCCCATGGGCCTCCATCCCAGTATCCTGGGATCACGACCTAAGCCGAAGAGAGAGGCTTTAACCCACTGAGCCACCCAGGCACCCAGGAGCAGACTTTCTTAATTATATTGGCAGAAATAAATGTACATAAGACATACTGACACATGAGAAAACCTACAGGATCCCAAAGCTTTCTAAGAAAGCTGTTGTCAACTGAGATTTTAAAAGGTAGCTAATTCATTCATGAATAAAAACACAGCTTAAAAATTCTCATGTGCTCAGGATTAAATGACAGCCTGCATATGTATTAATACTTTAAAATCCAGAGATCCTTTCCTGAGTTCCATTTACAGAGATCAGAAAATGACCACATACGTGTCCAGCTGTGCCAATGTAACCTTGTTGGAACAAAGCAAAAGAAAGTACACTGCTTCCTCTACTCCACCATCAACCCCCAACTCAGACACCTGTAGTTACAACATTCCAGAAACTGAACACCTATCCACTCCTTCTCCTGATCAGGTACTGATATTTGAAAAAGACCTCTTTTCATACCCAAATTGGGGTGGATATCCTTTGGTTGAAAAGCAGAAGGGAGGAGAACAAGAACTTGAAAGTTGAAAGGTAGTGACCTTGGGATTTACATCACATTCCCACAAACAAAACACCAGAGGCAGCAGGCAGTAGGGGAATACATGCATATTATTACAGGCTAAAGCCAGAGGATAAAGTGCTTTGTTTTTCTCTGGATTCATTTTGGCTGTTGTTGATGTTATGCCCTCTAATAGTTAAGAGTATCATGAACAGCCACTGGGGAGTAAGATAAGATCCCTGCTCAGTACAGCAAGACCAAAGAGACAGCAGAAATAAAAAAAAAAATCCCACATTGTCTCTTCACAGGTTACCGGAACAGCACCTACCCCATTCAAGAACAAGTACTTGTTGTTGAAAATATAGAAAGGGAAATCAGAAAATCGATTCCATTTACTATAGCACCAAAAACTATAAGATAGTTAGAAATAAACCTAACCAAAGAAGTCAAGGATCTATACTCGAGGAACTACAGAACACTCATGAAAGAAATTGAAGAAGACACAAAAAGATGGAAGAGCATTCCATGCTCATGGATCAGAAGAATAAACATTGTCAAAATGTCTATACTGCCCAGAGCAATCTATACATTCAATGCCATTAGATCAAAATTCCACCAACATTCTTCAAAGCGTTGGAACAAACAATCCTAAAATTTATATGAAACCAAAAAAGACCCTGAATCGCTAAGGAATTGCTGAAGAAGAAAAACAAAGCTGGGAGCATCTTGTTACCTGACTTCAGGCTTTATTACAAAGCTGTGATTACCAAGACAGCATGGTACTGGCACAAAAACAGAGAAATAGACCAATGGAACAGAGTAGAGAGTCCAGATATGGACCCACAAATCTATGGTCAAATCATCTTCGACAAAGCAGGAAAAAATATCCAGTGGAAAAAAGACAGTCTCTTCAATAAATGGTGTTGGTAAAATTGGACAGCTACATATAGAAGAATGAAACTAGACCATTCTCTTATACCACACACAAAGGCAAACTCGAAATGGATGAAAGAACTCAATGTGAGGCAGGTATCCATCAAAATCCTGGAAAAAAACATAGGCAGTAACCTCTTGGACATCGGCCACAGCAACTTCTTTCAAGACATGCCTCCAAAGGCAAAGGAGACAAAAGCGAAAATGAACTTTTGGGACTTCATCAAAATAAAAAGCTTCTGTACAGCAAAGGAAACAGTCAAAAAAATACAAAGAGGCAACCCACAGAATGGGAGAGGATATTTGCAAATGACACTACAGACAAAGGGCTGGTATCCAAGATCTATAAAGACCTACTCAAACTCAACATCCAAAAAGAAGATGAACACATCAAAAAATGGGCAAGAGACATGAAGAGGCACTTCTCCATAGAAGATATACAAATGGCTAACAGACACATGAAAAAATGTTCATCGTCACTACCTATCAGGGAAATTCAAATCAAAACCACACTGAGATACTACCTTACAGCAGTCAGAATGGCCAAAATTAACAAGTCAGGAAACAACAAGTGTGGGAGAGGCTGCGGAGAAAGGGGAACTCTCTTACACTGTTGGTGGGAATGCAAATTGGTGCAGCCATTTTGGAAAACTGTGTGGAGATTCCTTAAAAAATTAAAAATAGAACTACCCTATGACCCTGCAATTGCACTACTGGGCATTTACCCCAAAGATACAGATGTAGTGAAAAGAAGGGCTATATGTTCATAGCAGCAATGGCCACAATTGCCAAACTGTGGAAAGAGCCAACGTGCCCTTCAACAGATGAATGGATAAAGAAGATGTGGTACATATATACAATGGAATACTACGCCTCCATCAGAAAGGATGAATATCCAACTTTTGTAGCAACATGGACTGGATTGGAAGAGATTATGCTAAGTGAAATAAGCCAAGTAGAAAAAGTCAAGTATCACATGGTTTCACTTACTTGTGGTGCATAAGGGGTAATATAGAGGACCGTAGGAGAAGGAAAGTAAATGGGAAGTAGGGTAATTCAGGGAGAGAAATGAAACATGAGAGACTTTGGACACAGAAACAAACTGAGGAACTTGGAGGGAGGGGGTGTGGGGATGGGAGAGTCTGGTGGTGGGTACTGAGGGCACCTATTGCCTGGAGCACTGGGTGTGGGGCATGGGCAATGAATCTTGGAACACTGAAAAACTAAAATAAATTTAAATTTAAAAAAAAGAACAAGTGTTTTTAATTCTATAACTCTGAAAATATTGCCATAAAGTATTAGAAAATTCCAACAAATAATAGGCCTGGGTGGAAGATAAAATACATGTAACAACTGCAACCTCCACTTTTATTGCCACTTACTAGACAGTAAGATTTAGTATTATTTTTTATTTGATGCTGACATGTGTTTCTCTCCCAAAATTATCAAAGCAGGGGGAAACTACTTGTCTTCCTGACTCTTTTGTCCAGCCAATTTATATTAAGGATAAATTTGCCCACATATGGTACTACTAATATGTCTCACCATTTCAATTTCTAATTTTATCCAAGCTAAAATTTAAAAAAAGACAAATACTTGTAAATTCATCTCTTTGATCTTTGCAAGTGATAAAATAAAAACAAATTATAATCCTTTAGAGTTCATGTACAGCAGCCCTTTCCTAGCTTCCATTAATTCTGCCTTACCTAGAATCTTTTTGGTTGAATCTGTTGGAAGAATCCAGGGACTGGATCCACAAAGACTAACTTGCCAATCCACAGTGGGAAGAAGATATAAAATAATCACCCCAGTTCTCTATGTTCAGGATCTATAACCTATGCCCTCACCACCACTGCCACCATACCACCATCTCCTCTGACCACCAACTCTACTAACCACTCATTCTCTGCCCCCCTCCGTCACTTTCACCATCTCTCCCTTGTCTCCCTCACCATCATCACCATCATCACCTCTTCTCTGCCTCATCCTCCCCACTAATTCCCTCATGATGTCTCACCTCCACCACTCCCATGCCCTATTCCATAACTGTCCAATACTTTTTCCTTCTTCTAAGCCAACTGGAGCTTTGAGATAAGGCATGATCTGAAAATCAGGACTGGAGGCCTTTGCCTCCTTGGTTTTCTTCTCTATGCTGAGTTTCTATGGCTGCCAGTACCTTTTTAAACATGGGCTCTCTCATCCTAGAACTTTAAGAGCCAATTATAGAAAAGATGCTCTTCCTAAACTCTATACATGTGCCACCTCCTTTTCAAACTAATCTCTGCTATCAATTCAGATAAGTAACCTCTGCTTGCTTGGATACTGGGCCTTGGCTGCTCGTTCATTGCTCTTCTCAAAGAACTATCAAAGAACCTCCTTATTTCCCTCCCAGGTCAAGTCTGCATATCCAAGTCCATTTCTCAGCCTCTTTCCTTGCCTGATTCATTGTTCACCCCACTCTTTTTTGTTGTTGTTGTTCTTGTTATATTTTATTTTATATTTTATTTTTTCAGTTTCACTCATCACCCCATCTCCCTCTCTTCCAAAACCCTCAGTTTGTTTCTCAAAGTCCACAGTTTCTCATGCTTCATCTTCCCCTCCAATTTACCCCAATTCACTTTTCCTTTCCTTCTGCTAATGTCCTCCATGTTACTCCTTATGTACCACAAGTAAGTGAAACCATATGATACTTGACTTTCTCTGCTTGACTTATTTCACTAAGCATAATCTCCTCCAGTCCCATCCATGTTGATCCAAAAGTTGGGTATTCATCTTTCTGATGGAGGCACAATATTCCATTGTACATATGGACCATATCTTCTTTATCCATTCATCTGCTGAAGGGCTCTTTCCACAGTTTTCTGATTGTGGCCATTGCTACTACGAATATTGGGGTACATATGGCCCTTCTTTTAACAACACCTGTACCTTTGGGGTAAATACCCAGTAGTGCAGTTGCAGGGTCATATGGTCATAGGCCATTTTTTTTTTAAGGAATCTTCACACAGTTTTCCAAAGTGGCTGCACCAACTTGCATTTCCACCAATAGTGTAAGAGGGTTCCTCTCTCTCCACATCCTCTCCAGACTTCCTGTTTCCTGTCCTGTTAATTTTGACCATTCTAATTGGTGTAATGTGGTTTTGATTTTAATTTCCCTGATGGCTAATGATGATAAACATTTTTTCATGTGTCTATTAGCCATTTGTAGGTCTTTTTTGAAGAAGTGTCTGTTCATGTCTTCTGCCCATATTTTGATATGATTATCTTTTTGGGGGGGTGTTGGAACCAGAAAAGATCCTAAATCATTAAGGAAATGTTGAAAATGAAAAACAAATGTTGAAAATGAAAAACAAAGCTGAAATGAAAAACATCACACTGCCTAATTTCAAGCTTTATTACAAAGCTGTGATCACCAAGACCACAAAGTACTGGCACAAAAACACTACACATAGACCAATGGAACAGAGTAGAGAATCCAGATATAAACTGTCAACTCCATGGTCAAATTATCTTCAACAAGGCAGGAAAAAATATCCAGTGGAAAAAAGACAATCTCTTTAGGAAATGGTGCTGGGAAAATTGGAGAGCTGTGGATAGAAGAATGAAACTCAACCTTCTCTTGCACCATACACAAAGATAAACTCAAAGTGGATGAAAGACCTCAATGTGATGCAGGAATCTATCAAAATCCTAGAGGAGAACACAGAACCTCTTTGACATCGGCCACAGCAACTTCTTTCAAGACATGTTCATCCCCCTCCCAATCATATTTCTGCATCTAGACCCCATACATTGTATCAAAGACTTACAGAATTACAGTAAGTTATGTTCCTTTGTTTCTGATATGCCTTTCTTATATTCCACTCCCCTCTAGGGTCATTTTACTTTGAAATATAAATCTTATTTCTAGTAATAAATATCCTAGATTTGAGCACATAAAATACTACCAGATCTAGCTTTTTGTGTTCAATTGATAGAAAGAATGGGAAAGACACAGACCAGATTTTTTGAGCATCAAGCCAAAGTATTAAGCTTTTAGATTTCTTCTGGTGTGCTGGAAATTCTGATGTCCCTAATATAACTCCTATAAAAGAAGTACTGCTGAAAGTCTATAAGGTTTCTGGAATTTGAGGTAAGATTCATGTGTCTTGTGTTCTTATGCAAGAAGAAATAGCATGAATTGCATTCTTAATAAGGAAGCTCCATTATTCTTAAGAGTGTAACTTAAAATGAGCTCATTGCCAAAGAGAAAACATGCTCAATCACTTCATGTGACAAGGAGCTAGTTCAATTTCCAATATTGTAAAAAACGTAACTTGGATTTGGTTCAAGGTTGCTACAACCAGTTTGCTACCAAATCAACAACTTCAAGGAAGTAGTGGAAATTAAAATGCAAAGAATTCTTTCTTCTTCCTCAGGTTAGACCCCAAAGTTTTGGTATCTAGGAACACATAAAGGTTGAAGGACCAGGAGTCATAAATTGAGGGAAAGGTTAAAGCAGCATACTCGAGGGTCTACCAACTTCCATATCAAGAAATTCCTTGCTATTCTACAATGACTTATTTCCCTGTTACACTCATTTCTGTGTCAGAATTAGGAAAATGCCTTCAGCATCCAAAAATACATGCACAAAAACAGACTGAAAAATAGACTTGATAATAAGCAACAGAAATAAATTCTGGCAAACATAAAGAGAACATGATTATCTGAAAGATATCTTGGATAACTGGCATAATCAATGGAAAAGGTGCAGAACTAGGCTCTGAGAACTAGGTCCTAGGCAACAGGACCACACAAAGACATCTAAGTGTTCACACTAAAATGAAAGAAGTTCTAAATATATTTCCATGTAGCCACAGCACCACCAATATTGGAAGAAAGAAACTCAATTAGCCAACATTATCATATGTTCTAACATGCCCACTCCTTGGAGAAGGAAGAGAAGATCTGATTTATACTGTCACCTAGATCACACATACTCACAGAGAAGTTGTTCCTGAGGGGCACCTGGGTGGCTTAGTTGGTTAAGCATATGTCCTCGGTTCAGGTCCTGGGATGGAGAACACCCTGGCCGCCCATGGCAAGCTTCCTGCTCAGGTTAGAGTCGCTTCTCCCTCTTCCTCTGCCCCTCCTCCCCCACACTCAAGCATGTGTGCTCTCTCTCAAAAAAAACAGAAAACCAAGTGGGTGACTGCTGTTCCTGGTAATAAATTCAGTGCTTGTCATATTTTATAAATATTTTAGCAGAAAAGTTTGAGAAATCATTCTCCTTAGAAGGTTTCTCCACCTCACCAGAGTCCTCCAGAACAAGGAAAAAAAAAGTCTTTAACCTCAACCACAGATATCTAGGTATCTTCCACTGGCTACACTGAATTCTCCCTAGGCAGTCTCTTGGAATTCAAGACAACATTGTAAATCTGTCTTGAGAGTATAAAGGATAAGAGAGAGAGAGAGGAGAGACAAGAAATAATGAGGGTAGATATGCACATCTACTAACCATCTGGGGTGCAATAGTCTCACCTGCACTAAGACAACCACAACAAAGCAAAAACACCAGTTGTTCTGTCCCACACAGTATGCCAAGTGACCAACATGACAGATTCCTTTAAATGAAATTAATGAAATAATCCGTGTACTACTGACCAGTCTGAGAATTTAGGTTGGGAAATGATAGGAAGATTATGGAACTTAGAGAAAATCAGGCTGAGATTTATTTCTTTGTTCCTCTATGAATAAAACAAAGAAACATAATCCCTCTGAACCTTATCTGATCTCTATAAAGTGACCTTATTTTGCTCCTATTCAGTGAGATGCTATTTGTATAGTGATTTCTGCTTTAGAAGTACTCAGTAATCATTCTCTTTCCTCTCTCTGGTATAATAAGAGGGATAAAAATCTGGGACGCACAAATGTCTACTCTTGTACATTTCTTCACTCATTAAATGAGCATTGGTCAGAAGTTTACACTATGCTCTAGAAACTGGACAGGTCATTGCAAACAAGGTAAAGTTTCCTCCTCATGAAGCTTACAGGCTGGGGAGGGAAGGATAGTAACAAATAAGTAAATAAATACAAAATATAATAGAGAAAAATAGTGGTGAGCCCATAGATAATGACTATATAAAGAGAATAGTTAAAGATGGTCGCTCTGAAGAGGTAACATTTGAATAAAAATAATTTTTTTAAAAAAAGATGACCTTGGATAGATATGGAGAAAGATCATCCAGGTAAAGGAAACAGCAAGGATTAAGGTCCTAAGGTAGAAGTGAGCCTACTATTTTTGAAGAATAAGAAGGCCAGCATGAGTGAAGCTTGGAGAGAGTGGGATAAACCATTAGGAAAGATCACAAATCTGTCTCTTGCCAGATCACACAGAGCCTTGTAGGCTTGTGTGCAGAGCTTAGATTTTATTCTATTTTAATGAAAAACCATGGCATGGAAGGATTCTTAAGAAAGTTAGTGAGATTTGATTTAGAAGATCACACTGACTACTATGTGGAGAATAAATTATTGAAGACCATTATCATCCCCCATACTAAAGACATTTTCACTTCCATTCTAATAATACTCTTCTGGCTATAGTCTAGGTTACCTGTGAATTTCTTCAAATGCATATTGAACATAAAATTTTGAGCACTGTCTAACCAGTCCCAAGTACTGTGAAACTATTTACCTGGCTTTTTGTACACTATACAACCATCAACAAAATCTAAGGTCATATTCACTTTTTAACAAGTAACTGCATGTCAATATGAGTTATAAACTGACTCTTACTTGAAATAATTTTAAAACTGGGCAAAATACATGAAACAAAGATTTTTAGACATTGTATGCTAGGTAGTACAGGAAAATGATCTCTAAAAGAAGAAAACACAAGGTAAGTCCTATAATTGTTCCAACTTACTACCAGCAGAATTTCCGCTGAGTCAAGAAGCTAAATTTGGGAGTCAAGTTCTCAGAGCAAAGTACCTGAAAAGAGAGAGAAGTTACAGAGAAGGAGCCATGGAGATCTGTAGAGGATACCCCCATGAAGTTTCAGCTGAGAATTCGGTGCATATAAGCAAGAAAATAATCTAAGTTCAGGGAAAGAACCATTTAATAGAACTGGGGGGAACAGTCTCCAGAGTTCACATGGGGCCAATGATAGTTTGTGCTCCCACCAGGCACAGTGAAAGAACCACACATAATGGGTCAGACATTGGGTAGAGTATCCAGAAGGATATTGGGTCAGTAGCAAAGAAAGACTAATCTTAGACTAAAGGTTGCTGTCATTCCACCTTGAAAGATGTAAAAGCAAACCTAGAAAGGATCAAATAATTTCTATATAATTTAACTGCATTTCAGAATAAAGCCAAAAGAAGAAATCAAAAGAGAAATTAGAAAATATTTTGAACTCAATGAAAAAATTTAAATATCAAAATTGGTGAGATGCAGCTAAGAATGCTTAAAGGGAAATTTATACACTTAGCATTTACATATAATAGAAGAAAGACCCAAAGCAGAAACCTCAGTTTAACTTTGAAAACTAAAAGCAGAAGACAAAATTAAACCCAAAGTAAACAGAAGGAAAGAAAATAAAGACCAAGGGTGCCTGAGTGGCTCAGAGGGTTAAGCCTCTGCCTTCGGCTCAGGTCATGATCTCAGGGTCCTGGGACTGAGTCCCACATCGGACTCTCTGCTCAGCAGGGAGCCTGCTTCCTTCTCTCTCTCTCTGCCTGCCTCTCTGCCTATTTGTGATCTTTCTCTCTATCAAATAAGTAAATAAAATTGTTTAAAAAAAAAGGAGAAAGAAATAAAAGAAAAGAAAGACCAAGCAGAAATCAATGAAATAGAAAATATGAAAGCAATACTGAGAATCAATTAAACCCAAATCTGGCTCTTTGAGTAGATAAACAAAAGTGGCAAACCTTTAGCCAGACCAATTAGAGGAGGGGGGAAAAAACGTCACAGTCTGAAAGTGAGAATAACTATAGATACCACAAATACTAAAAGGATAATAAGGAAATGTGATGCCCTTGGGGGGCTCAGTCCTCAGTTGGTTAAGCATCTGCCTTCAGCTCGGGTCATGATCCCAGGGTCCTGTGATCCAGTCCCACATCAGGCTCCCTGCAAATCAGGGACCCTGCTTCTACCTCTGCCTCTCCCTCCCACTCAAGCCACACGATGAATAACATCTTTAAAAAACACACACACAAATTTATTTTTAAAAAAAGTTATCAACTTTATGCCTATAAATTTAATGAGTTAGATGAAATGGATAATTTCTTTAAAGACACAAGTAATTAAAATTCATCAATAATTATAGAATCTGGCACACCTGGGTGTCATTAAGTGTCTGCCTTCAGCTCAGGTCATGACCCTGGAGTCCCAAATCAAGCCCTGCATCGGGCTCCCTGGTCCGCAGGAAGCCTGCTTCTCCTTCTCTCACTCCCCCTGCTTGTGTTCCCTCTCTAGCTGTGTTTCTTTCTGTCAAATAAATAAGTAAAATCTTTAAAATAAAAAATAAAAATTATAGAATCTGTACAGCCCTATACCTACTAAAGACACTAAATTTGTAACTTAAAACATTTCCACAAAAGGAATTCAAGGATCCAATGGTTACACCAGTGAATGCTACAAAACATTTTTAAAAAGGGGTGCTGGTGTGGCTTTAGTAGGTTAATCACCTGCCTTCAGCTCATCATTATCCCAGGATCCTGGGATGAACCCTGCATCAGGTTCCATGCTCAAGGGGTAGTCTGCTTCTGCCTCTCCATGTCTCACGCTCTCTCTCATTCTCTCAAATAAATAAATCTTTAAAAAAAAATTAAAAAGAAAATAATTCTACTTAAACTCTTCCAGAAAACTTAATACAAGGAAATACTTTATAACTTACTTTAATGAGGCCAGAATTATCTTTAAACCAAAATCAAAACAGACACTGAACGAAAGCTGCAAATGGGGTGCCTGGGTGGCTCAGTGGGTTAAGCCTCTACCTTCAGCTCAGGTCATGATCTCAGGGTTCTGGGATCAAGGCTCACATCAGGCTCTCTGCTCAGCGGGGAGCCTGCTTCCTCCTCTCTCTCTTCCTATTTGTCATCTCTCTCTTTGTCAAATAAATAAATAAAATCTTTAAAAAAAAAAAAAAAGAAAGCTGCAAATGACCCTCATGAAGTATGCAAAAAATCTTAGAGTGTTAACAAATCAAATCTAATAACATTTAAAAAGAAAAATCCATAGTGACCAAGGTTTATCTTGGAAATGTAAGATTGTTTAAATATTTTAAAATTAAAGTTTTAACAAACTAAAAACAAAGACCATAATCATCTGAATGCAGAAAAAGCATTTGACAAGATCCAACATCCATTCCTATTAAAAACTCTCAGTAAACGAGGAACAAATGGTACTTCTTCAACCTGATAAAGGGCGTCTATAAAAATCCTACAGCTATTAAAATGCTTAGTGTTGAATACAGAATGCTTTCCCCATAAGATCAGAAATAGGGCAAATGGTTATCTATACTCAGCCCTTTTATTGTTTTAGCCTTTCATCTTTTACTGAAAGTTCCAGTTGGTACAATAAGTCAAAGAATAAAGGGCATCTAGACTGGAATGGAAGAACAGACTTTATTTGCATATGCCATGTTTACTTAGGTTGGAAATCATACAGAATCTAAGCAAACGATCAGAATTAATGAGGACAGCAAAATTTCAGGATAAAAGCAAAATAAAGATAACTCAGTTGTGTTTCTATATGCTAAACAATGAGAAGCTGAAATTGAAAATATTTAAAATAGCACAAAATAGAAATAATTAACATAAAATGTGTGTAAGACCTGAAAACTAGAGAACATTACTGAGAAAGATTCGAGACCTCGAGAGATGGATGTATATCTGTGTTCATAGACTGGATTACTAAGATGTTCATTTCCCCCAGATTAATCAATGGATCTATCAATTCAACACCAGTCAAAGTCCCAGCAGGCTTTTTGGTTGAAATGGACAGATTATATTAAACCTTATATGGAAATGAAAAGGACAGAGAATAGCTAAAGCTTTGAAAAAAAGATCTAATTTCAAATCTTACAAAGCTATAGTAATCAACATTTTGCACGTGCACATATGTATGCGTGTAGTCAATGGAATTTTGACCAAGGTACAAAAGTAATTCAATAAAGAGGGACTAGCTTTTACTTTGACCTCCCACAAAACACAAAATTTAACTAGAAATGAATCCCAGAACTAAATTTGAAAGTGTTAAAACTATAAAATTTATACAAAAAGACTGGGAGAAAATCTTCACACCTTGGGTATGGAAAAGTTATCTTAAAGAGGACAGAAAGCACAAACTATAAGAGTAAAAAATGAATAAACTGGATTTCATTAGAATTTAAACGCTATGATCATCGAAAGACTTTGCCCTAAAAATGAAAAAGCCACAGACTAGGAAAAAACATTTGTAAGAAACCCGTCCAACAAAGACTTGTGTTTAGAATATATAATGAAGTTCTATAACTCAATAATATACAACCTAATAAAAAATGGGCAAAGATTTAAATAGATGCTTCACCAAAAATTATCCAAAAATAAGCACGTAAGATGCATGTCATTAGTCACCAGGGAAATGCAAATTCTAACCACAGTGAGATACCACTACTAGAACAGCTAAAATTAAAGTGACTAAATATACCAGTATTCAGTGAGGATACAGAGCACCATAAAGTCTCTACACTGCTGACAGCTAAGTAAAATGATTCAATCACTTTATACCTCTACCATACAGCTCAGGCATTCCACTCCTATCCAAAAGAAGTGAAAGCATCTGTTCACATAAAATTTTGTACATGAAACCTCACAGCAGCTTCATTGTAAAAAGCAAAAAATTGAAGAAATTCAATGTCCATTAACTATTGAATGAATAAACAATTTATGGCATACTAAAGGGCAATAAAAGAATGAACTACTGATACATGCATCGATATGGATGAATTTCAATTACACTAAGGAAAGATACGGGAAAAAATTCTAAGAAATGCACACTCATTGATTGGTAGAAACAAAAAGCAGGTCAGTTATTGCTTTGTGACCTAGTACATTTTTGTAAATGTGCCATGAGTGCTTTAAGAAAATTAGAGAATTGTTGGATATACAGTTCATGTATATCCACTAAAGTCTGTTAACTTTGTTGTCCTATATTCTTTTCAATTTTGTGTTCTTCCAACCTACCAATCACAGAAAGACACTTGTTAAATGCCCATTCTACTTTTGTCAATTTGTTAACTTTTCCCTGTAATTCCACTTTTATTTATATATTTCAAAGCTATATTATTAGTTGTAAATAAGTTTATAACTGCTACACCTTCCTAGTGAATTTTCCCTCCTTTCATTAGGTCAAAAAACATTAGGGATCATAAAGTCTATTTTAGTAATAGTAAAGCTACATCAGCTTTCCTTCTGTCAACTCCTATACCTTTTTCCTTCTTCTACTTCCAATTCTTTATATTGTTAAGATTAAGTGGGTCCCTTGTAAATATACATCTACATTTTTTTTCAAGACTTATTCATTTGAGAAAGAGAGCGAGAATATGGTGGGGAGGGGCAGAGGAGGAGTGAGAGTTTTTTAAGCAGACTCTACTGAGCACAGAGCCCAATACAAGGTAGGTCCCAGGACCCCAAGATCATGACCTGAGCTGCAACCAAGAGTTAGGTGCTTAACCAACCAACTGTGCCACCTAGGCATCCCTAGATTCTCTTTTATTTCAATCTGAAAAATCTCTGTGCTATCTACTAAACTCAGTCCATATACATTTATGGTGATTATTTAGACATTTTGATTTATTACTATTACTTTATTTTGTACTTTCTAGTTATTCTAATTTTCTGTTTTCTTATTCTTTTTTTATTTTCTCTCCTTTTCTAACTTATATTTTACTGACCAGGTTTCCTTTATTCTCTTATTGTCCCTACTGTTTCAGAATTTAAATAGCCCATTTATGTAGAGGTTATCCTTAAAATTCTATCTTTAAAGTTAAAAGTTAATCAACATTTCTATACATTTTCTGAACAAGAAGAACTGTGAAACACTTGGACTTTAATCATATAATACCAACTTAAAAGTTACTTTAGTCCAGTATTTTAGATCCATTTTCTTTAATCAACTCTTCCCCATTAGAGATTATTTAGATGTATCTGTGTCTTTACAGATTTCTTTGATCCGTATTTAATTGCAAAACTCAGTTTGTGCGTTCAATTTTCTTTTTCCCGAAGAACATTTTGTGTAGGTTTTTTCAGTGAGGATGAGTGGAAAAATCCCTTACCTTTGCTTTTCTGAGAATAAAAACACCTTCATCATAATATACCTATGATGCTTCACAACATATTATTCTCACAGTAACTCTATAAGTAGATACTATCCTTAAGTTACAGATGAGGACATATCACTCAAAAGATTAGCTTACTTTGCCAGTAACTAACAAAAGTAAGGCTCTACATAGCAACTTGACTCCAAACCTCAAAACCCTAATTTCTTAATGCACTAGGAAGGGAGTCAAAGCTGGGGTAGGGATGGGTAGGGATGGGTAGGGATGGGTAGGGATGGGAGGGGTAGATGCAGGAGTCAAGTAGTAGTGACACCACAGGAATGAGAGTGCTAAACAGCAGCTTAGGTACTTAGGACATTTCCTGTCCTTCAGTTTGAATTTTGCTTTTTTTTGTTTGGGTTTTTTTAAGAAAAAAAGAAAAAAAAACTAAAAGGCTATTCATTTCAAACTTAAACTTTCTCAGAGTCAGCTGGTTCGCAGGCTGTCCTACAAACCTCTTATTAGACCATACGACTCTAACTTCCCAATAAGCCCTCAGGGCAGGTGATAATTCCATAAGTCTTTTTGCTAATTAAGGAGTCTTCAAGCACTAGCTTTCTTTCACCTTGTCTGATTTCTCCTCTTGTTCACCAGGAACTTGCTTTGCTTAGAACCTCCCCTTGTTTTCCTGAAACACCGGTATTCTATTAAATGTCTCTTGTCTTTCTCTTCTTGGCTTATTTCACTCAGCATAATCTCTTCCAGTCCAGTATCGCATGGTCTCACTTACTTGCGGTGCATGAGGGGCAAACTGGAGGACAGTGGCAGAAGGAAAGCAAATGGGAACTAGGGTAATCTAGGGAGGGAAACGAAACAACAGAGATTTTGAACACAGAAACAAACTGAGGGACTCGGAGGGAGGGGGGTGGAGGGATGGGAGAGCCTGGTGGTGGGTACTGGGGACACC
>PITA01017405.1:0-17184 GCA_004023965.1 Spilogale gracilis | reverse complement strand
AAAAAAGAAAGTGAAAAGACAAAAAAAAAAATGTCTCTTGTGTGTGCTAATGACTACACTACTATATATAGTCTATAATATAGACTGACTATAATATATACTATACTGACTATAGTATAATATGAGAAGAGATCAGACAAGAGGTATAGAAAAAGGAACTCAGATACTAGAGTCGCATGTTCTAGGTTCTCTATTAACTCTGTGGGCAGTGACATCTGGAGCGTGTCCTTAACACTCATCCTTTCCAACATTTGATAGGAGTCACTTGTAGTCCCAAACCCCAAGCTTTTGTTCATGCAATTGTACCCATCCAGAATTCTTTCCTGTTTCCTCCCTATCTGGGTAAATACCACCTACTTTCTCAGAGTGGCCCAATACCCACCTCAAACTTAGCTTTCCTTCTCTAATCCACAGTGCTTCTTTCCAAAGCTGCACAAATTCAGGTCCAAGTACTATTATTCCTTTCTTTTCTTTCCCAGTAGATTATGAGCTCCCCATGGGCAGTGAAATATTTCTTTGTAAGCCCTTATGGTAATTGCACAAAAATGATAGCACAGTGGAGGCTGAAATAAATTTATGCTGATAAAGTGGCTCTATGGCCTGTGTATAAACTACAGTTGTTAATACTGATGACCTCTCCAAGATATGTGAACACGTGAAATAGAGAAAATAGGATTTTCAAATCAAATAGAGATAGGGTCAGCTCTCAGACTTGACTTAGTATACTGCTGAGTAGTCACATGATCTTGGCCCATTATCTCACATCTCCAAATCTGTCTTCATTGTTAAAATAAAATTCCATGATCTCTGAGAATTAAATGAAATTATGTGTGTAAAAGTCGCTAGCTTTGGACTGGGACACAGTAGAGACTCCAAATGTGTCAATGTTTTTTTTTTTTATCTCCAAGAACAAAGATTTCTTGACAAATAACCTCTCATCATCACAGGCTTCTAAGAGAGCAACAACCTGAAGAAATCACTGTATGCAAAATAAATGCTCTTAATTTCAGTCCCTGATATTACGACCAAGCTTCTTGAAATATAAACCAATAAAAAAGTGGAGGGTTTACTTAAATACATTGATCAGGTGATTGTAGTAAAATAAAAACTGAGAAACTTGGTTATACAATAAACTTATATTGAACCAATTTCATTATATTATTCAAGAATCTGATACACCAGCTGGACAAAACCTCTTATTATAGGATTCTATCTTGAAACTGATTATTTCCTCCTGGTTATGTGACATATTGAAAAACATGATTTATCTTGTATAAATGTATATATTACCAAATTATTAAAGCATTTGAGGAAATAACAAAAGGTTAGAAATACTCTAAATGTGTGTCAACAGTTTCTTGGTAGTGAGATGATGAAATTTCATTCAATAGTATGAATTTACTATATCTATATGCATCTATCCACATGGATCACTCTCTAAAACATTGTTAAATGAAACAAACTTTTGAACATTCACATAAATCTTGCAAAATACAAAAGAGTATTACATACTGGTTTTAAGTTTCCATATATACTGAAAATAGAAACACAAGGACTAGAAGGACTTATGCAAAATTTATAATAAGGATTAATTCTAGCTAAGGGGAAGAATGGAATTTTTGAGTTTTATGTCCATTTAAGAGAACAATCAGAAGTAAAAAACCAAAGTAAAATAATTGTCAATTTCATTTATTAATTTCCTATCATGACTACATGAGTGTTAGCAATATTTTCCTTTTTTTTCCTATCTAGGTTTTTTCAAAATTAGAAAAAAAAATAGTTACTTGAAGTTTAATGTCTCAAAACATTATGAGGGAAATAAAACAGCTATAAAGCAACAAGTGACAGAGATAACACAGCAACATAAAATAGCTGAAGAAAATCTATTAGTCAGCTGTGATTTCTGTAATTACACTGACTGTGTTTTGTGGTTATTTGGGGAAAGAAAGTTCAATTCCCATATGTAACACTAAGCCAAAACAGTAGCTTGAGGTTTCAGGGGCACCTTGCTTTTGATAGGCATGTCTTTTTAAAGGCTTTGGAGAATAACCTTTCCAAGACTCATCCCAGCTCCTAAAATTTTCAGTCAAATTACACACAAGTAGAGCCCCTAAACTTTACAATTACCCTGTCCTATACGTAATGTCTAGAACTTCATAAACCAGGAGATAGCATACTGTAAGAGATCTAACAATGGGCCCGTATGATGTGCCGTTTACTACTGCACTGAGTATACGACATACGCTATTCTCGTTCTCATGAGGTACCGTACCCATGTTACAGGTAAAGAAATGGTCACTTATGAGATGAAGACCCATAGCCAAAATGGGGTGGCTGCAAAGTGTCATGTGTCTGAGTCCCCACAGAAAACATCTCCCTCTTCTCCTGCTAAGAGGGAAAGTATGAGGAGTTAAGCAAGAGCCAAATAAATCATGTTGGAGGCAGAAGGGCAATTACTTGTCTCTTAAGTGGTGAGAATGTGGTAACCAAAAAGTAGAAAGCAGATTGCCTTTAGATGGCTGATGGTAGAATTTCCATCGTTCCTAATTACTATTCAATTACATTCAATATGTCTGCAGCAATGATAACACTGACTGGACGCTAAACAGAGGGTTCTGCCTTGATTGATTTTGCCTTCTTATCTTGGAGCCGGCAGCCCGAGAGCTCACCTCCAGTCAGCCCCAAGCAAAAGCTCACTAATATCCTGGGCCACACTCCTGCAATTTCAGCTCTGCTTTGGTGACCAGCCACGTAACCAGTGAGAGATGAGAAGTGATTTGCACTCCCACCTTTCAACCTTCCAAAGCCCATAGTCTTTTCTCTGTGCCAACTGACTTTCCTGTTTAAACAGCAGCAAACAGAAGAGAATCTTAATTAACATTTGCCTGCAGTAAGAAACGTTAGGAAATAATCTTCTGGGATTAATTATAAACCTACTCCCTTTTATCTCATTCAGAGTTCTCTATGGGATACTTAGAATCCACAGGACTTCTGAAACATTTGATAGGAAAGAAACAGCCCACCTCGGTTTCCCCAATCTCGGCATTTGCCCACGCATGACTGTCTCACTTCACAGGAAGCAGCTGAATGGATGCTCATTTCCTAATAAATTCTTAGAGAAATAAAGACATGGGGAAACTGTGACATGGGAGCTTGACATAGTCAGCTATGAAGGCTGCATTCCATTAGCCCTTTAAGACTTTAATAGAGAGAAAGGCATTAACTCAAATTGGAGTCTGTAAATGGTTCCAGTCATGCTGCCTAAGTTTGGGATTCCAAATACTACAAGGAAGCTTTGTCACTAAGTTTGTCAATTAATTCCTCAAACCCAAAGGGGATTTGAGAGAAGATTAAGCCATATGCTACTAATTCATTTACACTTAACTCAGCAATATGTTAGAGAGTAAGATTTGGTTGGGAGTGGGGAGGGGGTGGAAAGTAGAAAGAAACCTTGAAGTGCCTTTTTAATATCATTAAAGATTTATTTGCTTCATAATAGTAGAGATTATTTTCCCAAATGTAATTCAAGTCTAATCTCACTTAACACCTTCAAAGTAAGGTGAAGTCAGAAGCAGCTGAATTTCAGCTAACTCTGTGCTCAACACACACTTGGGAAGATCAGGTTTCTGAGTTGAGGAAAGGCAATCTATAGGATAAGAGCTTAAGGGAAGGGCTTGATGACATTACATTTGCAGCTCATTTCTTGCCAGTGTTTCTTCCTCTTCCCAGTTCTTGGTGGGAGTTACTCCATTTCATCTGATTTTTCCAGAAGTCGACATGGAAAAGACACTTCTCAGTACATTCTCTTGTTAAAAAAAAAAAAAAGTCACCAATCCCCACCATTTTCCTGTGCTTCACTTTGCCTTCCACCCCTTCTCCCTCCACATTCCAAATGGTTCTCAAGCTTCTGAAGACCCAAAGGGAACCGCTGACAAATTGTTCTATGGCTGGAAGAAATTATTCCAAGGGAAGAAACTTCACATCTCTTCACATTATAAAGCCTAAAATGTCCTACTATAGATTTTCAAAATAAGAATTGTTGTGTATAGGACACTATAATGGGTACCATTAGAAAGATTATGGTTCCAGTGATTACCATCTTCCGAGAGGTTGGCTGTTAAGAGGGCAGAGACAGCACATCACAAGTCTTCTCCCTAAATTTATATACTCTCTCTATAGACAAGAGGCTCTGAGGTGGCACAGACAAGAGAAAGATTAAAATGCACAGATGGAATTTTGGAATGATAGTGATGTTGACAGCCATACAATGACAGTGATGGTGGTAACCATCATAAGTGTGATTTTCCCTGAATTTCTCCATTAAAGAAAGCAACTAGAATAGCAACAACAACAACAATAAAATCACACAGATAACATCCACAACACAGCTATATGACAAAGGGTTATTCCTAAGAACCCCAAAATATAAAGAGGGGCAGAATGATCATGGACAGCCCAAAGATCCTTGTGATATCAACATCTATGAGATATGAGGAAACCCCCAGGTATCATATTCACCTGAGAACAGAAGAACCCCAAGTTTGTCAGCAGGGAGTCTCTGGAGAATGCACACCACAGGCTAGTTGAGGACAGCAGCAAAGCCTGGGAGGAGTTGGCATGCTTCCTTGCAGTCACTGGGGTAACAAGGTATCTGTGGAGAAGTCTGAAAGTACTGAAAAATAATATGATCCTATCAACTCTCAAAACTAATCAACCTCCTTTTCTCAGACAAAGCCCCACACTGAGGAGAAACTGCCAGGAGATTCCCAATTGAACAGGGGAGTGATGACAAGTGTACAGGAAAGATAAGACCCCGATAAAGGTGGGGGAGCACCAGACAATGCAGCTCTCAGAATGGACAACATACTTCAAGAACAAGGAACCACAGAAGCAGCTCTAGAGACCTGAAACTAGAATAGCTACTTCAATCCAACCCTTCTGCCTGGACAGGAAAACCAGTTCACATAAAAGTGAGCAATCAAAAAGAATGGAGGTAAAGCACTGTAAGAAGTTCTCAGTTCATCCTCGTACCTAAGTCTTGTAGTCCAGCTGGAAAAGCAAGACAAGCAGGGAGATCTTCCAAGTTCACAACCTCTTAAACATTCTAGACCTTCTAGACCTTCTCTACTATTACTTCCAGAGCAACCTACTCTAGGCAATAATATTTTTCGTATAATTCATAAATCTGTAATCAAGGACAAAACTAATAACAGTCATAAAGCTGTTTTCTGAGCGCTCCTCCATAGAATAATTGCCAGCTCGTTAAAGAATATCCTAACATAAAGGTAATTCCTACGTTAAAAAGAAAAAAATTCTTGTAAGAACTATAGAGATGATGGATAAATTAACACCCTACAATTAATAAAAATAAACCAGAACAAGTTTGCAAAACAAATCAAAACTGTGGCCTACTCTCTCAAATAAGCTAGAAGGCATATGGATATACAGAAGTACAACATAAAAATAGGTGAAATAAGACGAACTCGAGAAAAACCTAAACTGCCAAAAATTATTGCAGAAATGAAAAGTCAGAAAAAACACAAGAGCAAATAAAACACGATAATTTTTTTTTAAAAAAAGTAACAGGAAGTAGGGTAATTCAGGGAGAGAAACGAAACATGAGAGACTTTGGACACAGAAACAAACTGAGGGACTTGGAGGGAGCGGGTGGGGGGATGGGAGAGCCTGGTGGTGGGTACTGAGGGCATCTATTGCATGGAGCACTGGGTGTGGGAAATGGGGAATGAATCTTGGAAGACTGAAAAAAATAAAATAAGTTTATATTAAAAAAAAAAGTAACAGGTATAGAAAAAAAAATTTTAAAGAACCAATACACCAGTGTTAGCTTTCCATTTTTATGTATCAAATATTCCCCACAACATAGAGCTTTAAACAATAATGATGTATTCTTTATGAGTATCAGATAGCACATAAATGGGATAATTTCTGCTCCATAATGTCTACAGCCTCAGCTGGGAAGATCTGAAGGCTGGGATCATCTAAACACTCTTCTCTCATATGCCTGGCAGTCAATGCTGGTTATTTTGAGTGCCTGGCTGGGTCTTTTGGCTAGAACACCTGCATATGGCCTTTCCAGGTGGCCTGGGTCTCCTTGAAACTCAAAGGCAGGATTTGAAGGACAAGCATCCCCAGAGAAGGCCAAGAGGAAGCTGCATTATTCCTATGGCTTAGGATCAGAGGTCATAGAGTATCCCTTATTTTGTCATCCACTGGCCAGTGCAGTCACAAGGCATGACCTGATTCAAGAAGAAAAAGCAACTCTGCTTCCAGAGGAAAAGTGTGTCAATAACACTATGAGCAGAACGTGTGGGTTGGAATAAATATGCAGGCATGACCATCTTTGCAAAAATCACCTCTTGACACAAAACCTCTAATAGAATTTTTAAAGTAGGGTGCCTGGGTGGCTCATGCATTTAAACTTCTAACTCTTGATTTTGGCGCAGGTCATGATCTCAGGGTCCTGGGATCAAGCACTGAATCAGGCTCTGCACACAGTGGGGAGTCTGCTTGAGGATTCTCTACCTCTCCCTCCCCCCTAGCTGATGCATGTGCTTGCATAAGCACACACCTGTACTCTCTTTCTCTCTGAAAAATAAATCTTTGAAAAAAAAAAAGATTCCTGAAGTAAACCAATATGATGGAACAAAACAAATATTACAAACTTTAACCAAAGATAACCTTCCTAAAAGTTTCACCTACAAGGAAAAAAAAAAAAAGTGTTGACATTATATTCTGTAATGGTACAAAACTAACTGGGGGAAAAAAAATCAATCCAGAAGAACCCAAAATGAGACATTTTAAGTAATAGTAAAGCTACTGAACTATAAAAAAAAAAAAAAGAAAAAAGTCCTTTGGACAATTCACACAAACCAACCAATTCACATATAAGAGAAATAAAATTAAAGTGTCATCATATTTTTATCCTAGTGCATTATTCCAGATAATAATGGAATCATACGTTAAGTTACCAAAGAAAATGTGAGATAAGAATTTCACACACAAATGGACTTTTAGTTATAAAGCTCACAGATAAACTATTATGAGCATGCCAGGATTTGGAGAATGTAGTTCCTTTGTGCCTTTCCAGAGGAATTACTAGCGAGTAAGACATTCTAAATGAACCAAGAGCCATTGAAAGACTGGTGGAAGATACATTCTGTAAAACACAGATAACGGCTGTGACTTTGTCAGTCTATCACAGAATTAAGAGTAGTGTTAACTGGCATAAATATAACTTCAAAAATAACAGCTTCCATGCTTCCAAATATGAAATGAAGAATGATGATACGCCCTTGAACTTTGTGGCCTGAAAAGAATATGAAAACCCAGCCATGAAAGCACAGATTCTTCATTATAATTATGACTGATTTGTATTGTGTGATTAAGATTCTAAAGCCAATATTTGTCTAATTTATTAGGCTTTCTAATTAAAATGAATGGTGCTTTCATAGGTATCCTGAGGATTTCAAATTGCATAGGTCATAATGTGACTACTTAATGTGGTACTGAGGTCTCGTCAATGGACTCAAATTGACAAGAGCAACTAATTAATGTTACTAGAAGACAGTAAAACAGCCATGTTTGACTGTTTTTAATTGACTCAATAAAAGTTTTCTCTCACTCTCCTTAGTTAAAACGTACAAAAATATTCCCCATTTCTTCAAATTATCCCAATACTGTACTTAAAAGGTATAACTGTGCCTATTTTTAAATAATCCTGGAAACATAAAAAGATCTTTTAAAAGGAAAAACTTTGAGATGTTTGTAAAAAAAAAAAGGTCCAATTTTATAAGCAACAAGATCAACAGTAATGTCTATCTAAATTGATAAACTTTTCAAATTTTAAATAAGAAAAATGAAATAGGTTTACACTGGCTGTTCCCTCTATCATGGATACTCTTCCCTCAGATATACACCTGGCTCACTGACCTTCCTCTTCAGGTAAGCTCCTTCTAAGTGGAAACATACAGCAGCACCTCACTTAAAAATGAATTCTCCATCCCTGCTCTCTGCTTATTTGTCTCCAAGCTATCGCTCAGTCCAATATAACATTCATTTGTTTTGTTCACTACTGTATCCCTAGTGCCTAAAAACACACCTGGCACATAGAAAGCACTCAATAAATGTATATGAATGAAAAAAAACAGCCAGTAGGTCAGGGAAGGTTCTAGATGGGCCTTGGTGACTAAAGGTTAAAAGTCACATGGCAAAGCAATATTTACCTTCCAAGTCCTAGAATCCTATACCAAAACTAGAAACTGTCTTATGCTTATTATATATGAGAATATATTCAAAGATGTTACATTCCTGCTCAAGATCATACACCATGTAACCGGGACACCTACTATGAGGCTAAGTGTTCAGGTACTAAATTCAATGCCCTTGCCACACTAACAGTTCATTCTTAGCAATCTATTTAGTCACTGGAGTCTACAGATGTTACAATGAGCTTTAAAATATCAACTGCAGGTAAAGGGGTACAGTAACTATTAGGAAAAGAAAAAAAAAACATATAAAGAGGTATTTAACAGAACTCAGTGGTTCTCAACAGTTTTGACCCCCAGGAGACATCTGTCAATTACTGGAGACATTTTCGTTGTTACAAATGGGAGAGTACTACTGGCTTCTGGCAGATAGAGGACAAGGATACTGCTATATATCTTACAATGCATAGTACAGCCCCCACAATTTGAATTATCAGGTTCCCGATGTCAAGAGGCAGAAGTCGAGAGGCTCTGACAACCTAAGACTTGTGTACACCCAAGCAAGACTAACGCACCACGGAAATCAGTATAAGGGACAGAACTACTCTTAACACATTACTTTAAATCACTTAGTTCACTGTTTTCATTTTAGATGTTTTTCTTTAACCAATGTACTTTGCTTACATATAAAACCCTTTAATTGTCATTTAATTACCATTCAACTCTTTTTCTTGTAATTAACTCATTAAATGTCTTACCAAGTAAAAACAACACTAAGCAAATGAGCTCATTAGTATCTAATTATCGGTTACTAAAGATTACTACAAATGATTTACAAATGGCTAGCTTCTTCACTACTCCTAGGAATTTCAATTGCTAACCCTAAGTAATTGACTGCAATTTATATAGCAGGGTACATACATAAGCTGCATGATTGTTCACGATGAAGCAAGAAACTTTCACCACTTTTGGGAGAAAGAAGTACATTAACAAAAGGAATTTTTGGATTCATGACCACATGCCTCCATCCTACGGCAGAGCATGGAATTAGGAGTGGCAAAATGGAGTCAGAAAAAAAGCAGACAGTTGAAGCACTGAACTAGGTAAGTAGGGAGATTCTGGCTTATCCAGCACTGAAACACTGATAGGGAAGCTCTAACTTAAATCAGAGATTAAAAGTCAGAGTCTAATCACTGCAAAAGGTATGTTTTATTATTATACACAGTTTTATTATTATTGCCTGTTTTTCAGATGTAGGAAGTAGGAACAGAGGGGTTCAGCTACTTGCCCAAGAACATATAACAAGCAAAGATTCAAACTAACAACCTAGCACCAGAGTTGTTCTCTTTACCATTAGTAAATGATGCCTTCTTCCTACTACACTGAAAACCCAATATACAAAACCTGCCATTGCATAATGAAGTGGATAGGTTGTTTCATTATTGATTTTACTCAAATTTGTAATCCCAAATGATCAATTTCATTGGCACGTTCCCTGGCCTCAAGACACCATGCTATTGGACAGGCTTTATTTTTTAAGATTTTATAAACTATCTATCCAGTGTGAGCATGCACAAGTTGACGGAGGGGCAGAGGAAAAGGGAGAGAGAATCCCAAGGAGACTCTGAGCTAGGTACAGAGCCCAATATGGAGCTCAATCTCATGACCATGAGTATATGACCCAAGTTGAACTCAAGATATGGACGCTTAACCAACTGAGCCATTCAGGAGCCCTAGATAGACTTTAAATCAAATATTTAGGCTTTTGAATCAGGCCTGGGCTTGGGTTTCCACTCTGCAAATTACTGTGTGTGTGACTCTGGGTTAAGATACTGAATTACACATGTTTTCTCATTTGTAAAATGGGGATAATAATGCTTATCCAAAATATCATGATGATGATTAAATAAAGCCATATAAAATGTTTACTCCAGAACCTGGCATATAGTAGGTGTTCCATTTACTTTTATTGCTACAGCAAATACTCAATCTTATAAAATTTTCTTGGGATTTTTTTTCATTATTGTGCTAAAGTAACAAAATGTGCTATATATACCCTATGAGTCAAAAGCTACCCAAGAGAATCATCTTGTTTCTGTGTAAGTTTTTTTTTAACACTTTATAATTGTATGGGGGAGTGGAATTTGTAATTAAGGGATTGTCAAAAAAAAAAGGATAAAGCAATATGAGAATGGTCATTTTTATGAAAGCTAATTGACTATTTCCTATGGGTATACCAAGAAAGACACCATAAACTCATCTGCTCTCTCATCACCCAACATTCATTGAATGTCTACTATCTACTAGGGCTAAGATACTCACCTTGATTTTTTAAGACAAAAGGAAATCATTTACAATAGGACACAATGAGTTTTTCTCCATTCCACAATTATTTTTAAAGTCCTAGGAGTAAAAAGGCGGGAGAGACTATCAAGATCCTGGCTTCTTCTGGAATTTAGCATGAGCAATGCTTTGTGATATGCTATAACGGGGAGGATGCAAAGAGCACCTTCTTCAGATCTGCGGTATCACAGGAGTTTCTCAGTGAAATGCTCTGTAAATCGAATGTTGAAGGATGAGTAAATGCTTCTGGAACCCTAGGGACACTACAGTAATGTGTTGAGGAGCACGAGGCTTGGAATCCCAGATTTGACTCCTAATCCTCTGTGTAACCTCAGGCAAATTACTTAACTACTCCATGCTTCAGGTTCCTCCTTTACAAAGGGAGTATAAGAGCACCTACTTTATGCTTTTGCAAATTACTGAATGCCTCAAAGGTAAAACCCTCAGAATTGTATCTGACTTATAATTAACTGCCCAATAAATTTTAGCTACCATTTTTAATCTTTCCAGTTTCAGCTCAAATGAGAAGTGAATGGCATGTACAAAGTATCAGAGATGAGAATATGGAACCATTTTTGGAAAACTGCACATAGATGGATCTGACCAGAGCAGAACATTCCTCTGAGAGTACAGATAGAGCCCATATCCCGAGAGAGAGGCCTGAGTACTACTCTAATATGGATTTTATCATGTGGTTATGGGTTATGGGAGACACAGAAGGATTTTTTTTTTGTTTTGAGCATGGAGTGATTGGATCTAATTTGTTGCAGTAACAATGTGGAAGGCAGGCAGGCCAGAGGCAAAACTGGCTGCAAGAAATCAGTTACAGTGCTACAGCAATTAGTTTCTCAGGTGAAAAGTTAAGGGTCTTAACCTACGGCACTACAGTGAGGATAGATGACTTTTTTGTAAGTAAGACCAAAAGTCTCTTTCTCATATACAAGGGTTCAAGGTATAAGAACAAAGGGTGTGTGTGTGTGTGTTTTCTAGGACTTGGATAATGTGGCTGTTCTTTCTCTTCCTGTTTCTTGATAGACATTTCTTTTCAGAATAGTCTCAAGAATATGCATTCTAAATGACTGTAGACTTAGAAAAAAATGCAGAAGAATCACTGGTCTCTGTGGGCAGGCCAACAGTCTACTTCTACACAGGACCCCTGACTGGAATGCCATGGTAAAAAGACATGCATTGATTTATATTCCCAAGCATGCTATATTATCAAGTCTATCTCCCGTGTGTTCTAATATCTCCATGTACTATATTTCATGATAAGAGGTGGGAGCAAACTGACTCTTAATCTCATCCATTCCACTGAGTTAAATCATGCACTTTTGAAATATGCATCTTAAATTACTAACAATTTGGATTAGTGCTATTTCCATAAAATGTGCTAATAATGAGTTATGTTTCAGAGAAAGAACTAATTCATCAAGGCTAACTGAGCTGTTTTAGAACCTCCTAAAAAGTGCAGATGAATGTGATTTCAGAATCATTTATTGTTAATGTGCAAAGCTAAATTTGTTGGCAAAATTCCTCTGGTATTCTTGGTGAATGACTACAGGTGCAGTTATTAAGGTCAAATATTATGGTGTCACTGTCAAGATTTTTTTTCCCTATAAAAACTAAGGGAGGATTACATGTCTCTTAATATAGAGGTCCCTAATGAACTATGTCTCACCTGCAGCTGTTAAAGCAAGATTCATCTCAATAAAAATGTGTGCTTATAAAAGTTCCAATAGTAGTCTTTTTTTTTTTTAAGATTTTATTTATTTGACAGAAAGAAACACAGCTAGAGAGGGAACACAAGCAGGGGGAGTGAGAGAGGGAGAAGCAGGCCTCCCGCCGAGCAGGAAGCCCGATGTAGGGCTCGATCCTGGGTCTCCGGGATCATGACCTGAGCCGAAGGCAGTGGCTTAACCAACTGAGCCACCCAGGCACCGCCCAATAGTAGTCTTAAGAAAATCAGAGCCTCATCACTTACAAAATCATAAAAATAAAGGTCTAGACAGGAAGTTGCATAGTTTACTCTATTCCCTTAGCTCTAGATGAGATAATATATAAAAAATGGTACAGTTCCCTTTGCTATGTGAAGGCCATCTGTTTGTAACACATCTCTGAGGGTCAGGGTTGTTTCAGCTGAACTGGTGGGAACAGCAGCTGCCCCCTCTTTTTCTCACCATTTTACCTAAACATTCTACATTTGGGCACTTGCCAAAGATGCACATTTGGTCAAGAAGTACAGCCTTCCAAACAGAAGGACCATTTATCTTATCAAGCGTATTCAAGGATTTGTATTTTCTTGCTCCAAGTTCTAAACAGGTTTGTTTTGGGCCAGTGGGAAGATGACATAAGACAGTAAATTTTCCAAGACTGCCTTTCTCTAAAAGCCTATTCCAGAGATTGACAGACCTCCAGTCTGGGTGCAATCTGAGTACGTACAAAGGATTAAAAAAAAAAATCAAGTCTAATCCTTCTCCTTTTTTACAATTAACAAACCCAGTGATATGAAATTATTCCCTTAGGTCCTATAACTAGATAAAGGCAGACCAAAGATTAAAACTCAATTATTGCACATTGTCCAAATAACCTACTTATATAGTGGAATATACCCCTTCTAGTTCTCTTTTGGTGATTTTTATTTTCCCCTTCAACATTAGGGGGAAGGGGAAATTCAGAGAATGTAACCTCTGATTTGCAGAATTATTGGGACTTAAGGGAAATGGAACAGATGTTTACAAGTTGCTGAGTGATGGCTGAATTGTTTTACTGCCTCAGATGATATGGCCAAATGCCCAAAAGCCGGACATTCCTTGTTTCAAAAAAAAAAAAAAGAATCTCAGCAACCCAAAAGAAAATGACACCAATTTCCCCCATGATTTCTGGGTAAGTTTAGCTGGCACCAGGTATCAGAATGGAGGACAAGACTGAACGTGCATAACCAAGAGAGTATGAGCTTAGAACTTTTTACAACTCTTCAGGAGTCTAGAAGAGCAACAAGGGAGAAGCAGCAATTATAGTTTCAAACTCCTGTGCCACTCTCTCTCCCCTAGCCTTATAAAATAATCAAAGGTACCAACCAGTCCTTTCCTAGCTCTGCTTGATATTTAATTTAGTAGGGACTTGTGCTGAGGGCTGCATGCTTAAAAGGATTTATGAGCAGGCTATTTGAAAGAAACATTAGTTTCAGAATTTCAACCCAAACCCACTAAAAAGAGTGTTATTTCCTGCAACAAGGAAAAGTCCTGTGGACATCAGAACTACTTAACCTAAAGGACCCTATGTATCCTCTGCATATTTCCATCGGGACCACATATTATAACCACTAGAAATGTGATTCAGGGTTGAGATAGGGGAATGGGAGGTGAGCAGCAGCAGTTCAGTGATTAAAGTCACTGAAAAAAAATCACTTGGAAATTTCTGGGGTGTTGGCAGCTAGTGGGAATCCTTAAAAAGCTAGACAAGTAGCCAAGAAATGGCTTTTTTAACCTTTCTATTGAAAGTATTTTAAAGTGATAAACCACTGACTGAGAAATGTCAAGTGTATTGGCCTTTCAAATATAAAGAATGGAATCTGAGCTATCGCCAAATCTGATGAACTTTCAAATGGGTATTTAATTGAAAAAAGAAAAAAACAAAGTTTTCTATAAATGAAAGAATCAGGAGAGAGAGAGAAAAAAAAAAATCTCTTTTGCAGCTCCAGACATTAACCTGAATGGAGCTAGACCAGGCATCAGCAAACTACTTATGTACAGGACCAGACAGTACATACTTTGGGGTTTTGAGGTTCAAACTGTCACAACTAGTCAACTCTGCCATTATGATGTGAAAGCACTATAAACAACGTATAAGCAAATAGGCCTGGCTGTGTTCCAATAAAACCTTATAAAAGTAGGCAGTGGGTTGATGTTAGCCTGCTGGCTGGCTGTAGTTTACGAACCTCTAGCCTAGACCTTGATGCCAGGCTGGCTACTTAGCATCCTAAGGGCATCAACACTGAGAGCCTGCTGGGTCATGTGTGCACCCAAGATCAAGAACAGAAACCAGCCACTTAGAATGTGTCTGGTCTAAAAGGGTGGCTGGTCTCAAGAGGAGAAAGTAACAAAATGTTTTTCAGTCTCACTATTCAAATGTGGGAACTATATTTCTTAGTCCCTGAGTGCTTTACTTACATTAGCTTGACTGCTTAATCAAACAGCTCCAACACGTCAATGGTTTAATACAATTTATTAACAAAAAAAGAAAAAAAAATTCTAAGGGCATCAAATTTCAAATTGAAACATCTGAAGAAAAGGAATAGATGGGTGTGCAATGGAGGTAATTGGGTTTCCACAGATGTCTTGCTGACAGATGCCAAATAAAACTTAGAAATATTCCTTGACTCTCTCTTAACTTGATCTTCTAGGTTTTCTCCCAAAATATTTAAGGGTTTATGGATTAAGGATCTACTTCTGATGTGGTCTGCTTTAAAGCATACTAATGTCAACTGTAAAAACTGAATATCCATACGATTGCAGAGAGATAGACTAGTGATAAATCCAAGCCACCTTAGTCTCCTAAAGGAAAAAAAAAAATGACAATTCATTTTATAAATAAGGCATGGGAACAGTGAAGACTGGCACTGAAATAAGATACTAACAGACTTCACTAACTTTTCTCAATCCTCTTCCAAGAATTGCCTTGTAAATTTGAAATGGAATCACTAGCACATGCTTTAGAGTTTTTATTGGAGAAATTATGTCTTTAAAATTCACACACCATTTATCACTTTGTTTTATGCAGGGGAAAGGAACTGCCTAATGTCCATATGTGTTGTCGTTTGTTAAAAGCCTTCCTTATATATGATGATAAATCAGTCTCCAGCTGTGTATCAGCAACACCGTCAGGCTGAGAAAAGGAGCCCCGGCTGCTTTTCATATTTTAGGCTTCTCTTAAAATGAACAGAATTTATTTCATCTTCACAGAATCAAAAACCTTAAAGGGAGAAGTAGCTTTGGCAACTCTCCTCCTTTATCACCTAAAATATGGCCCCTTGCACATACTGGTCTTCTTTTCAATGCTATAAAGGAACTTCTCTGACTGCTATAATAGTTTCTCTTAGTACAAAAACTCCTCCAAATTTTTTGTTTTGTCTTTACTATTCATAACCTCTGATTTATTCTAAAGAACTTCAAGACTTTTTTTTCTGTAGACATGATATTTAAGTTATTTTTAATAGACTTTCAAAATTTCAAATCAACAATATTTTCATGCAAAGGAATGTAGTTTGTTTTCTTCTATTTGTTGGAGAAGGCACGAGTTGGGTGGATTCCTAGATTACAGAAACAATAACCCCTCTTTGCCTCACTGCTGGTCATTCAATCGTGTGCAGATTATTCTTGGTCCTTGATCTACAGCAGGTGTCTTTGTATTTGTTCTATACACAGATCCCCTTCTTGTCTGTCTGGTCCTTCTTTAAAGCAATCATTTAACAGACTTGTAACCCCCCACGATACTCACACAAAGGACACCACAGGGTGTCTCTGTATTAAGAAGGCACAAAAACTATACCCTTTTCTGGTACAGCTACAAGGAATCAGGGGAAGATATGGGATTTAGAGCTAGATCTTGAATCAGACAACTCTGGCTATGAAATTTAAATTTCAGCATCATCTGAAAAGGGAGATCACAACAAATACCTCAGGGGATTAAATGAGATAATGTGTGTAGAAATGTTTTCTGACTCTAACTACTAATCTGTTGTTGTTGGCTCAACAACTTTCTTTTTTTGAACTGGGAAAATCATCTCATGAACATAGCCCTACTTTCCTTTGAGCCAGACTGCCTTGGATAGGGTCAGATGTCAGAGCTATGTATCGCTGTATCATCCTTAACATTTTTGGAAGTTTTTTTGCCTTCCATAGCACTGTCTGCAGATCACATCCATGTGTGTTTCCTAGCCTAAATTGATGTTAGCCTGAAATGCCTGGAGGAACAACACTCTATTTAACCACTCAGCCAGGGAAGAGGAGGAGAAGGATGGAGATGGAGGCAAAGTAAGGGAACAAAAAGGTTAGAGAATAAAGAGTATTAGATGATGCTATGCTGGAATCGAATTATTTCTGTAGAAAGGGAGCTTTTCTCAAACCATCCCCACTTGGAAATGGTTTTATTCAGTCCTACAGATCAGAGCCCAAGCAGAAAACTGAAGCATTGCACAAGGGGATGGCATGTTAAAGCTAATGGCAACAGGAAGTTCCCCAAATGAGAAAGAGATGAAGACTCTGTGCTTCTATCGTGAAAGCTGAACTGTCAGCTGTGAGATTATGAATCTTGTATACTTCAATATTCTCTAACAGTAAGAGGGAACTAGCCCAGCATACATTGTGTGAGATAAGATCTGCCTAAGATCAGAAGTAGCCCCTAAGAATAAAGAAAGCCGGGACGCCTGGGTGGCTCAGTTCATTAAGCAACTGCCTTCGGCTCAGGTCATGATCCCGGAGACCGGGGATCGAGTCCCACATCGGGCTCCCTGCTCGGCAGGAAGCCTGCTTCTCCCTCTCTCACTCCCCCTGCTTGTGTTCCCTCTCTCGCTGTATTTCTCGCTGTCAAATAAATAAAATCTTTAAAAAAAAAAAAA